>JAQGAP010000926.1:0-24875 GCA_034697805.1 Orchesella bifasciata | reverse complement strand
CATCACGTTGAGCATTTAAAAAAAGACAGATTTTGACCTAAGGTGGGACGTCTGCATATCCTGTATGGAGCTTCTCACAACTAATATAGGTATATAAATTCCCAAGAAATCACGAGTTTACCCAAAGAGAATGGAGTGGTATCTCCCTCACACATCATCGACTCAATGTGTAAGGCATTCAAATTCATCTCCTGCAATCCTCTTTCTATATCAATAAGCTTTAAATCATTAACACTAAAACTAAAGCGAAGCGGAAATAGGCACATTGGGTATTCCCGGAGAATTTCCAATATCTTCAAAGTCGCTTTGAATTGACTGATGAAGTGAGCAATGGCTAAGTACTGGTCAAACATTTTTGGAGCATTGGAAGTGCGTGTCACGAAACGGTAGTGATCTTTCATATCTCTGCCTTTTGACTGATCATGTTCCATCAACACCTTTAGGTGCCTCAGTTTAGGTGCTTCACGAGCGACTTTGGTAAAATGGGCAGCACCAAGCTGTGACCGCTCCGCATCTTTCAGGTAATAGAAATGTACCTGTTGAAAGGAGTAGTATGTTTGTAGGATGACTGAATTAATTCTTTTCTCAAAACTTTTTAATCTTATTACTACCGTGAGTTTTCGCAAAAACCAATACTCTTTCCCAATTTGAATCACAGACAGGAGCAACGAAACGCTGGAATGTTGAAATACTAACTCGTCCACTCCTTCCACGCCATATCGCATCATGTTTATGATGTGGCCCTCATTTATATTTCGACCAATCAGTTCAATTATGTCACATCGACGGAGTATCCGACCAATTCCCCGGGTGGACGACACAACTTTGTTGTCTTTTCCTTGAAAATCGTGGACCTTGAAGTGCGCCAAACGTTCTTCGGAGTTATTGATTGTTTTTATAGTGTCGTCTGTGAGGTGGCATCTAAATCTAATTTCTCTGGATTCGTGTGCCAATCTCCTCCACAATTTTGACACAGAACGAGCAACACGGAACGAGTTAATGTCGAGATATGAAAATATTTTGAAATACATCTACAAATGAAGACGAAATAGGCTTCAATATCTTAACGTTTTTAATTGACTCAACAAGGTAGTAATGTAATAATTAAGATATTGTGAATTTACGTCACACGTCATGTTTGCGAAAGCGTTCGGTTGTTTTCTTCTAAGGCGTTCACCCATTTTGTATGAATTAAGTGAAGTAGATGAGATAATTTGTTGAGGTGCATGAAAGGTTAGAGAAGCGAAGATTTTTAGAACAGCATTCAAGAAGAATCATATGGATAAAAAGTTATGTATGACTTTCTGCAAGATACTTTCTGGCATATTATTTTCATAATAAAAAGTATCGACAAGTCCAGTAAAACTGACTAAAACAAAACTAAATCCATGGGAATTGGAAATGTCATAGAGGATGGTAACAATCATCGCATTACTCTCTGAACTGCCTCAAAATGAATATTATGGCTTTTCATGATCGGTCCATTTTGATACGAAAAGTGCATACGATTTTCAGTACTCAAGACATGGTTTTCAATAATAACATTTATATGAGACCAATGCTATGTAAGTATGATTTTACTTGTGCTGTACTGACAAGAAATTTTGAGGATTAAAGATAAGCTGAGATCGGTACAACGCTTCTGTTGGTGGACAATTGATCAGTCTCAATTCCTATTTGCAGACTGCATTAGTTATTCATTTCTGGGACTAACATACACATTTATTCATTGGGTTATAAACTTATTTACAAACTTGCATATTAAATTGATTCTGCATATCATTATACTGAAGTGTGCAATCAATCAGTCATCAATGTTACAGTTGTCCCAGTTGTCCATATTGCGGTGATAACATCTTTTTACATCCTGATCTGATGACAAACGTTGGTTAAAATGCTCATAAATATGAAGAGTTACAATGATAATGATTACCACATGAAAACAACAACTCACACGAAGAAATCCGTCAGGAGTCTTGCTCTTCGGTTGAGCGACAAATTGACAGTTGAGATAAGTTATGATGATGTCCAGTTTTGAGTATCTCTCAATTGTAATAATTTTTAGTAGATCGCAAAGAGCTACCACAGCACCAACATAAAGAATTTGCTTTATACAATTTACCTTCAAAATGGTTCATAAACTTTTTTTCATAGCCATGCTTTTTTGCATGGCAAATTGCCAAGAATTCACTAATCCCATTCTCGATCGGAATTCCGCCGACCCCTTTGTCCTAAGATTGGGAAGTTATTATTACTTAACCCTGTCCGAAGACAGGGAAATGGAAATTGTCATGTATAAAAGTCCTGTTCTCACCGATTTCCGTAACGCAGAAAGTAAGGTAGTCATTCGGGCACCTCCTGGATATCTTGATCTGTGGGCCAGTGAAATACATTCTGTCGATGATGAACTCTGGATGTACTTCACGATGAGGACTGAAAACAGGGAACATAGAATGTATGCCATGAAGGCTGAAAATCCTAATGATCCAATGGGCAATTGGGGCAACCCAATAAGGTAAGAAATATAATGATATATTTTAGATACAAAATAGCAAAATCAATAACTATTTTCCGTATTACAGAATGCTTCCTGATTGGGACAACGTTGCCATCGACGGAACTATCTTGAAGATGAACAACAGAAACTACTTTGTGTGGTCCAGCGGAGTTACTGGCCATGGTAGTATTTACATTTCTCCAATGGAGAACCCGTTCACAACCGTTCCCCACGTGGTTATGATTCGTGAACCAACGCAAGATTGGGAGTGTCAAGATATTTGCACCAGTGAAGGTCCATTTTTCATCTACAATCAAAACAAGGCCTACATGATCTTCTCTGCTAGCATGACATGGAATCCCAATTACTGTTTGACACAAATGAGCATTGATTTCTCGAGGGATCCAATGGATCCTGCTAGCTGGGAACATGCACCTGGACCAGTATTCCAGCGGAATGACGCTGAGGATGTTTACACAACAGGACATGCGTCTTTCACCGTTAGCCCCGATGAGCGTGAGACGTGGATGGTTTACCACGCTACTGTGAGTCAAACCCAGATTAATGGCTTCAGAACTGCGAGGTTGGAACGAATTGACTGGAATGATGATGGAAGTCCTAGATTCCCAGCGGCTCACGGCTATAACCATCCTCAGCCAGTACCAAGTGGACAAAATTAGTTGAAAGTTGAAACATAATAATTTGGATTGTTTTTGACCAAGCTCAGTGAAAATTAAATAAAACAAATAACTATTACTAGCCAAGCAAGAATGTTTGGACTGTATTAGCAATACTTGTATGAAATAAATTAGAAGTGTAATTTTAACATTCGCTAATTGTATTGCATCTTTATTTGTTAGAATTTTTCTTTATAAAATAGCACTCACAACGTAGAACCGTGTAAACTGATTGAATAAACATATTTTGCAATTCTGCATCGCACCTACACTGTAGTGTATAAAGTTTCAGCTTTTCGCGCAAGATAACGCCATTAGTTCTCGTGCTCGGTTTCATTGTAGGTTGCAAAAATAAAATAATTTTCCCATTTTCGTTATATGGGCATTTATCAGTTATGTTAGTTTCAACAACCCTCGGATTTAATGTTAAAGCTATTCAGCTATCCATTGACGGTCGTTTAGAAAATTCTTGGAGGAAACGATGAAAAAAATGATTTGAAGAACTGAATATTAAAACAAAGTTGAATCTGATGTTTAATTAAGCTAGGAATCATAACAATTAAAGTCAGCTAGTACAGTAAACGTTGTGTTTGGATATTAGAAAATGAATATTTAAAGATGGAAACATGAATCCCGACACATTTCATATTTAAAAATGACACTTACAATTAATGTATGCGTATCGTATATTGTTGCATCTTTTCATGCATTAAATTACCAAATAATACAACTGCCGTTCATTTTAGATTATGCACTATCAATTCTCTGAAGTTTTGATCACATAATATATAAGTTTACAACTAATTTTAAATCAAACAGATGTCAAAATAATAGCTTTTGAATTTACGCGTCATAAAACGGTTAAAACTTGTAGTCAACTTTTAAAAATTTACGTTGCGCATTTAGTGCTACTGGAACAATTCCTTTAAATGATTTAAATCAGATTGGAGAACTATGATATAATTTGTTTTTAAGTCTATACAGTCTATCTAACCTGTTCTCTAATCCCAATAAAAGATTGAGGGATATTGGAAATCTTATGTATTGTTTGAAGACCCAAAATAATTTGCATTTGCATGTGTTTGAAAGCATTAATCTCTAGGTAAAATAGATTCTTTTCTCAATAAAGGATAAATCATGTATTGATAGTCTATAACAATGCTATCGGTTTATGGGTCAAAGGCCGAGAATTATAACGTTTTATCCACGCCCACTTTGTTAGCGAAAAATGAACTCGGGTCTATAACACTTCTCATTCAAAAGCAATTAAATGCAAATATGCTCTTCGTCAGTGTGACTAAATGTAAATATATAAGTGCGCATAACTTGTTAGATTGCAAATGCTTCTTTTATTACTTATCTTGTGTATTTGCGAAGATCTTACAGCATATCGGCATATTGTTGCAGAGTACTAAAATCATTTCTCTTAGCCTGCAGTGACATGCTTATCGCTCATGTTTGGTTTTACTAAAATATATAGCTGGATAATTTTGTTGCTGCACATTAAAAGCCTGTCAAAATTGGGGAAAAAGACAAAATAAAATAAAATATATGAAGAAGGATGAAAAATGAACAGAAATGCTTTTAAATCTCATTTTTGCCCGATTATATTAGATGCCTCTATTTAATGCTCATTGTGCATAGAAATTTATTGCATTGAATCGATTGAAGAATACAAAGTGATAATATGATCATTATAAATGTAAAGAATGCAATAATAAAGTTCCCGAAATACGAGATGACATTAAATAATATTATACAATGGTTTAAAAACACCTAACTTGTTAAATATATATTATATGTGATTGTTGTTTTGCAGCAACAAGTTTCTGGGATCATCATTGATTTATAAAATCAGAACATGCAATTTTTTGGATTAGATAGTTTAGATTTTGGATAAAGATTTAAAATCTTCATTCCATGAAAGATTCATTCTACTAGTATACTGTTGCTGTCGTTCAGTGTCTTAAGTTTATCAAAGTGCCTGCAAAAATATAATATCCAGTATATATGTTGCACTAACGTTTTTGGAGTTTCATGATAAGATACAAATAATGCACCAAGCTGTAGATCATAAATTAAAGGGGAAAAAATATTCGAATGAAGTATGTACATGCTAATATTGTTCCGCTACAAATAAATAGTGCAAATCATGTTAAAATGACACCTTATGCAAGTTGAATTTTTTCCACTGAAGTGTCTGGAATCCTGAATATAACGTAAGAAATATTTCTATGCTGAACCAAATCATATCATCGGAAATTTACAATAATTACTAATCCAACCACGGTAAACGGCTCAAACTCTCTATTTCAAGAACGACAGTGACTGACATTCGAATTTAAGAAATACATGCCAAAAAGAGTTTCTTTCAATTTATTTATTGTATACACAGCCCATGCTCCAAAAACCATTGTAGCTTGCAGCCCAGTATAAAGGACAACGCGATAAACAGAATCAATAGAAGGGGAGCCACAGCCACATTGAAAAGGGAACTTTTTGGTTGTTGGTTTTAGCCATTTTAGCACTTAGTTTTTGGAATTTAGCCTCATTGTGATAGTTAAGCTTCTATTGTAGTTCGGCCCCTTTGTTAATCTATATGCAAATTTGGTTGTTTGCATTTGTCTCCTTATCCTCTCTCGGTCTGTTTAGAAATCAAAATCAGAGCTGCAGTTTAGTTGTCTTCTATGTAAACACTGTATTGCTTTTCTCCTACTGCTCTATTTCTCTTTTCTCTATTGACCAAAGTGTAACCAAGATGTAGAAAGAATACAATTAAAAAATAACCTGATTCTGTTTATCAAAGCTGAAACTCCTTCGCTTATGCCGAACGCACGTTTGCACCATGTAAAACTATTGTCATTTGTGGGAACGCATGTCAATGAAATGGGCACAATAATTTGCATCCTTGTATTTTGTATATTTATTCCCATTTATGAGCTTGCCTTGAACATTGAGCATTCCAAACAAAATTACTAATACGACGCGTGCTAGATAAAAGATTACAACTCATCTTTCAGCAGATAACTTTGTTTTTATAGCCACCATTAGCATCAACATTGACCTTCGTAATATGAATATAGCCATTTTGATATGCAGACCACACATTCTCATCTCACACTTGGTTATCTAAAATTAGATGCAAATGGATGAACCTCAATTTCAGATTGGTATTTTAATTGGATTCAGCTCCCCGAAGGCCCTGGGCATCAGATTTCGATTTGGGTAGAGCATTTAAGACGTGTCTTCAACTGCAAAATCGCTTCTGATTGATGACGATGACATTTTGCTATTCTCCGTCGACGAAACAATGGTCAAGGATCGTCGGGAGTTTGGCCGCTGACTGAGAGAGATCCGAATGGTCAGTTGGTCAGCAGTTGGTTATAGCTTTCGGTTTGAATCCTTCATATTTGATTGAGGCTGCCATGATGTGTTTAAGTTGAGAGGGAAACTGTTACAGTGAGTGAGCTAAAAATATGTGTGGATCTGGGCTGACTGCACAATGTATTACTCATATTTAACAATTGATGGAGATATGATTTTAATAGAATATGACAAGTGTGTGCGGAGCGTAAATTGCTCCGGTATTATGGTGCGTACGTGGTATGATATGATCATGTGAATTGCGTATCAAAGGAAATGATATCCATTCTTAAAACGACAGATGAGTTTCAATAATAATAATAATATCATTTCATTATCATTAGCAATAATGTAAATGGTGTGTTTGTAATGATGACGCCTGATTTACAGGTGTATATACTATATTCCCCTTTGTAACCAGCATGATTCGCACACTTACAAAAAGTAGTGCTGACTCTACTTCACCGACTGTCTGACTACCGCTGTGATAATGGGTTGCCAATTGTTGATTGTCATTCCGTCTTTCCCTTCAAGCTCTTCTCAGGCATCAGTCAGGGAAGCTCAGGTGCTTTCTATAGAATATAGGACTCCCATTTTGAATAGCGTCAACAACAACAACATTGTGGCTATGAAAAAGATGCGTCTATTTTAGGCAATGTGCATGAATGAAATGTAGACGTCGGGGCTTTTACTTTACGAAGCTTTTATGAAGGAACGTTGCGTTGCGCGTTGCTCCTTTTTTGCAATATGATAGGATGTTGTGCATGGTGCATGTAATGAGATGCAGGGTCTCTCTTATATACAATGTTTAATGACATTGAGAAATTGGTTTTTACAGGTGTTTACTGCACATTTAGCATCGAAGATGTATTGCCATCGTCGTAAAGTGAAAAAATTTGAGAGATATAAAGAGATTAGAGATCTCGAATCTGATTCTCATTTCGTGGTGGCACATGCTCTCACCTAGACTTCTTTTCTGCTCAACTGGCATTTAATAGTCAAGTTTTATCTCGGTTACAAATCCCTTCATTTTCATCTTGTTCTCAATTTCCTATAAAGTCAGTGCTCCTTTTAAGATAGTGGAAGTGTTCAGGTAAAAGTTTTTAAGCAACTCAAATTCAACCATTTAAATATAGTCGGTGAAATCAGTGAGTGGAAGTAACTTTGAAGCGGATGCCAAGCTGAGTAGCTTTCTCTGTTCAATTTCTGGAGAAGGACTAACGCAGAAACTTTCCTGAAGTTTTCAGGCCAAAGGTAGGCAAATATTTGAAACACAATTCAAGCTACTTTCATTTTATACGCAGGAATTGTCGCATCTATTTCTTTCATCAAGTATCAAAATAAAATTAAAAATAGTAAACGGCGTCTCAGTTTAAGAAGTTGAATTAGTAGTTTGTGCCATTAGCAAAATCGATTTCTTCAAAATTTAACCTGCTCCTGATCTTCCAACATTGTGGATATCATGTGACAGAAATAATCAGGTACTTAACAGGTCAGCGTACAAGTAACCCTTTCTTTGGTTTGCACTTTCGTTCATATTAGTCATCATTTGCGGAACCAAAAGAAAACGCCAGATTAGTTGTTGGCTTCGACAATAAAGAGGTACATATTCACACTTATATCAATACTGAACAAGTGTTATTTCCTGTAGTTAGTCATTCGTCTCGAACACTTTTCGAGCAGATTGTTTTTCTTCCTTTTCTCAAAGAGTCTCAAGTGCAATAAAAAATTCTTGAGTATCACCCCAGGAAAACACGATAGAAGAATGAGACAGCTTTTCAAAATTTGGTTCATACTTGATTCATCATTCTCCTCTTAATCTATACTGTAATCCACAAACAACTTCTACTAGCTGATAATAATACTTATCAAAGCTGAACATAACAAAAAGCAATCCATATCATCATCAGTGCTTTATATTTTCAAACAGTTTTTTTTATGAAATCACAAGTCATCATGAGATTTATGAATGAGGAGGAACAAGAATCAGTAAGTGTAATGATGATGCTGGCACTATTTTTTCAAAGGCACGTACTCCGTCAGTTCATTTAGGTACATCATCAACAACACTGTAAAGTTGACAGTGATTTCTTCCCATTTTCATCTGAAGGAGGATGTTAAATAGGTACAACAATACGTTTTAGCTTTCTAATACTCTCCTCTTCTTCTCTGTTCCATTTCAAACCAAATTCCCTTCTTGTTGAGAGAGAAGGAGTGCAAAAACGAACTAGCAAAAAAGAAATATGTGGGCATTTTACAAACAAAAAATGTGAACAAGGGAAAGGGGTTGATCTCCTAATTGCATGGTCCAATAATTATGCTTTTATATCTTTTGTTTGCCTATCCCTTTTCAAGAGCTGCTCTGTCTGAGAAAGAAAAGCGTGTGGTTGCACCTTGTGTCATAGTCATGCCATGTCCCATCCATCCAACAACGTTTTTGAACACACAATACAGCATACGCTCTTCTCTTGTGGGTTATCAGATCAGTCTGTTTTGTTGTTGGTGGTGTTGAGAATCATTTTTCAAAAGAACTGTTCCAATCCAATTCGCGTAGATTTTATTCCTTTGCATTTTTTACGCACATACGTAAATCAAAATCTGTGTGATTATTTCATGTACCCATTTATAAATGGTTTGTTTAAATGTTGGAATGAACTCGTAAAGACCATCATCATCATTTGCATACTTACATATAAAGGCACGAAGATGGACGAAATGACACTGAAATGAAAAGTAGGCTATTTCTTCTTGAAACAATGAAACAACAAACATTTCTCTCTTGTCCAACCGCAAGGGATCCCAAATAGATTGAGTACCATCCGCTTTGTCATCTTCAGCATCTTAAGAAAGCAGTTGGGTATCATTATTCTTCACCTCCATCAACTTTTCCCCTCGGGCCAACTATAAATTTTCCCATTATTATTACTCTGCTCATCATTATCATCAGCAGGATGATTGTTCCTAAAAATAAATAAATTTCTAAATTACAAATTTGCTACTCGGGCTCAACTTGGGCTATAAGCATGCATAAATGACCAATGCGTAAATGCGCAACAGATTAAGATTTTGCTCCCCATGATTCCTTTCTCATCCGCAATTGCAATCACAATCACTTTTTTTATAAATAATGAGCTCCTACTTTTAGCCCCGGCTTTAGATTTGCATCAGAAGGCATGAAGGGAATGAATCTGCAATAAGTTTTAAAGTGTGCCGTGGTTGCCTCAGGTGCAATCTATATACCCATTTTATTCAGTCGTGTATTGTATCCCGGTGCACTCCATTGTTGTGTTGGGATGATGATCCTCATCCCAACTAATGCTAAAATCTAAATATGGCAAGTTTAGAGCTCATCAGACGAGACACCACCACGCCAAACCACCAACTGACCGAGAGTCCCTGATGGTGGATAAATATTAGAAAGATTTGCATGGTCAATTTCTGCCCTGTCTTTTCCGACTCTCGTTCCATCCATCATCTTATCCCCATCTCCTTTTCTAATTTTGAATGGTTCACAACTCAAACTTTGAAGTAAAAATGATTGTCACTTGCGGCTTGAATTGTCAGCACCAGCTTTTGCTCGGATTTTATAAAGGAACGCAATTTGAAAGTTTTGAAATGATATGATAATGATGGGTTGGATGACCCATCCCAAATCACATCGTTTTTTTTTGCGGCAGGTGCATGAGCCAAAAATGGAAATCTGGGTCACTTTTTCTTCGTGTGTCATTCACACTGATAGGACTGCTCCCAGTATTTATATTTGAGTGCAATGAGGAGTGTTATTTTTATGCAGTTTTCTTTTCTCTTTTGATATTTTCAGATTGCCCCAACTAGCCCAATTGACAGAAGTGAAAATGAGACTTACTCTATTCAGAGCTGCGGTTACCATTTGTTTGGTTACAACTCAATTCCGTTTGGCGTTGTCTGCTGTAACGGTCGCTGACCAGCTTAAGAATAACCAAGTGGATGGGTTAGTAGCGAGATCCTCTTTCTCCCCAACAGCAACGAATAATGTTGGGGTGGGTGGAGCCACTTTAGTCAACCCAAGTGTGGTTCCCTCAATATCCAGATCGGGACAAGTGATGTATGCACAAAGTAGGGACTCTTATACCCAAGCAGCAGCCTCCGCAGGTTATTCCCCTGTTCAAGGTGGACAGACTTCTGGGGCGGGTGGAGGTTCTTCGTCTTCGTACGGAGCTCCTACTTCAACTCAATACGGAGCCCCAACGAATCCCCAGCAGCAGGGCTCTATGACATACTATTACTACCATTATCCTCAAGCTCAGCAATATGCAGGAGGAGAGACCACGGGGTATTCTGATGATGATAGCTTTGGCTTTGATGGAGCTGGCCTTGGAGGACTTGCTGGTTTGTTTGGGTTGAAGGGCCTAAAGGGAATCGGTGGATTAGGGTTGTTGGCGTTGCTCAAATTATTGAAGCCTTTGTTGCTTCCTTTACTTCTTCCCCTACTCCTCTTGCTTCCTCTTCTCCTTCTCTTTATTCCCGTGCCAGTCATTACGATTCCATCTGGAAGGTCCATGGAAGGAATCACGGACAAGATGTACAGTGGAATTCAAATGGCACAGGAAGTCTTATCAAGCGACCAGTGTATGGAGAGACTTGCTTGTGAAATCAGTCGCAAGAGCCACGGAACCTTTATGGATAAAATCGCCACCGGGTATAACCAACTTTACAAACAAATATATGTAAACTAATCAATAGGTGAAATAGCATTTACAATTGTGAATATTTTTAAATTTAGAATTCTAGACAAAGCAGAGTCTTACCTTAGCAAAAAATGGCGAAGAGCTGCCCGTGCCTATATCGATGCCGGCTTCCACCCCGAGTCTCACTTGAAATGTGCCAAATTCTCTTGCGAAGCTTACGCGAGCAGGAGTTCCAAATCTCAATCCCAGCCTGAAGAGAAGAGTGACGCCAGCTCTAAAATAAAATTTTCTTCTTAATACGACATCGACATAAAAATCCCAACTATAAAAATTTACAAACTTGAAAGACAACCTGACAACACAAAAGAGGCAATGCGAAGCAATAGAAATATTTTACAGACTGAAGTGACTCTTCACGCGACCAGTCATGAAATGAACAAAAACATGAGCTAAAAGTTTGACTTATTGATGCTAACTCTAATTTACTCCACGGGCTCTATGGAGTGTGACTTTACTTTACTATAACTTCTCATCGCACACCTGTCCTCTAACAAAGTCGTCAATGATGATAAACTGACTCGAAATTTGCTAGAGCGAGCATCGAAATTTGATGGCCTGTTAGCCAAATCAAATCCCTTTTCTTTGACAGTTTTATGATAATTTAATTTGAGATCGTAAAAAATTGAATAGTACTCTAACCTAAATGCTCGTTCAACATCTCGGTTCGGGCTTCACTTAAAATTTAACGATAAAATACTAAATACAGTTTTAAAGATATAAAATGCTTTTGCATAGAGCTTTTCGTATTCGTATTTGTACTTACGAGAAATGTGTAGCGAAGCTAATAATTTGCAGATTGACGAAATTGTAAGTTATTCTTCTGATTCGGGTTTCACTTTGTCACTGAAACAATTATGAGTACTTTAGTTTTCCACCACTTCGCCATAAAAAAGTGGTGGCTGTTGATTGTAAGTGATACGGACAGCGACTGGGATGAAAAATTAGAAGCAAATGCAAAATTAGGAACATTTTCAACCTGACCATTGAGACGATTGAGTGTGAGTGAGCCCCAAACAAAAGTTAATTTGCATGGACGCACACTCTAATCCAACATGTCATCATGATAATATGGATATGGGTCAGCAATGCCAATATAATAGCAAACCAAATAAAAAATGTCAAAGTGCCAAGAATACATGCTGACATCCCCGAAAAGAATACAATGGGCAGGTCACAAAATATCAAAACTATCAATTGCATTCCTGCCCCTGCCCTACCCATCACCAAACCATAAGGTTCAATTCAACAACTGAAATCAAGTCAGCAAGGCGAGATAAACAGAAACAGAAACGTAACTTGACATGACATGACAATGACTGCTCTCATCACTGCTCAGCTCCTCCATCCTGAATACGAAATGAGTGTAGGAGGAACAAGGAAAATCAATAAAAAGAGAGAACAGAAAAATAGCAACTTCCTTTTGCATGAGTCAAGCCAAAGCCAACAAAGAAGAAAAGGCTACGGGAAAGTGTCTCTTCCGAGGAGCAAAGACGGATATGGGATGAGACATGGCGAAAGAATGATCCTTGTTGAATATTTATATCACTCTTCTGTTTTGCAATCAATGGGGAAGGAATCTGTGTCGAATGAGTGAGCACATAAAATAAAAATCCCAGGAGATCCGTGTGCACACGCACAGCTCAACAGGTGACAGCAAGTAAGTACGGTTTACAATCTGATAATTACCCTATGGATATTTTTATGCATGTGAAATCACATCACATAACATAAGTTTGGCCGGCCGGATACACTCTACGCATACAATGCAAATTCGTATGGGTACCGACCTGGTTCCTCCCAAAAATTCAAACGCTTCTTTTGACTTGACCTTCTGATGAGGCGAGCGATATGTGATGATGATGCGTATGTTTATAGAATACAAATATTAGTATTTAAATATGAGCAAGCAATAGAAGCTTAGTAGATCCAATCTGTACTGTATTGCATTTTGCCCACATATTACAATCAGCAACATTATTAGCATTCAATGAGAAACAATGAGCAGAGGAGAAAATGATGGTTAAGGAGAATGGAATTTAAATCTTGATGTTTGATACACAAAATAGACCTTCTTACAAACAACTAGCAAGATAGTAATCGTTGAGCAGTTGTGAGGATATGAATGGTTTTGTATGCCAGAAGAGCCATAGCCCGAATATATTATTTTTACTTCTGTTTGAATGGGCACAGGTAGACCAGAAGCTGAAAGGAAGAAGGGAACGCGAGCATCATATCATCATCATGATCATGAATGCAATGTGAAATTTACCACCGACAGAAATTCAATTAACCTTTACGAGCTCTGAAAATAGCAACTAACCGACGACATAAACTTTGAGAGATGAACATGGGCTTTTACACGGGCACGTCTTTAACAGCCACCACCACACCATTTTGTCGTATATTTTTTTTATTGCTGAGTGAGTCCAACTATAAAACTGAATAAGGAGGAGGATGAAGATGGTGGTGGTTACTATATTTAGTGGTACACTTTCGAAAGTACCAGACAATCCGAATCGTCATCTTTATTTAGTTGGAGTTGTGATGGTCATATATTTTTCACACAAGATAAAAGACTAGTTGCTTTCCTTGTCGTGACCATCATATTTCCGTTGTCGGTGTCACGGGCAAGAGCTACCTCCCAATAATTTGACAGAGAGAAGAAAATTGCTCAAAATAGAGAAAGGGAAGGAAGAAGGGGAAATATCTTTCCTCCTCAGAAATTTCAATAATGGCCAACGCCAATAAGTTCCTTGTTGGAGTGGTGTTGGGGATAGCAAGTGTTTTAGCATGTTGTGCAGGTGATAAAGACATTTTGCTTCGCTCGCAGTCTTCCTCAGCCCCAGTGTTCTCCTCCAGTATTGACTCCATTCCAGTGCAATCTGCTGCCACGAATCAGCAGAATTTGTACAAGAGTCCAGGACTCATACATTCTTCTGCTTCGGCATCTGCGTCAGCTCATAATAATATTGACCAGGGGAGGAATCAGGGAGGCTATGCGCCCAGCTCTGTGCTAAATTATGAGTTGGGTGGAAACTCTGATAGCTCTTATGTGAGTTTGGTTTGATTGCATGGAAAACTTTCTACTATTTCTAACGATCTTCAAAACTAATTTTTGTCATTTTTTCAGCACCCATCATCCAATTTGCAAAATTTCATCCCATACGATCAGCCTCCGCAGCAAGCGCCACCCCAGCAACAGCAGCAATCGTCTTCACTGGCAACATCATCCTCCTCCGTAGAACACAGCAGTGGTAGCAGTGGCAGTAATCAATATGGGGCTCCACACCAGCAACCTTCATACACTTACTATTATCAGCATTACCCCAGTTCCTCCAACCAAGGAGGAGGTGGTGGAGGTGGAGGCTGGTCAGAAAGTGATGGTGGAAGTTCCATCTTTGGTGACTTGGGAGGTCTCCAAATTCCTTCCCTTGGTGGGGGTGGATTGGGGGGACTAGGAGGTGGTTTGGGTGGTCTGAAAGGACTCGGTGTTCTTGGTGTCATTGCTAAAGGAATTTTGGCTGTGAAGCCATTCCTCATCATTGGCCTTCTAATTCTCATCGCTTTACCTATTCTTTTCCTCCTTCTTCCAATCCCAATCGTGACCATCACTGGCCAAGCAGGTCAACTAAGGTCAGGAAGATCATCCCAGATCGCCACCTATTTGACTCAACTTTCCGGAAAAGTTTTAAATTCTGAAGAGTGTCTCGAAAGGATAATTTGCAAGTTGCCCCATGCTCCTGAAAAGTACCAGACGAGGGCAAAACTGATTTGGGATGAGTATGGAACAAAACTCGTGAAAAATGAGAGGGTTTCCAGAGGGCTGGATGCATATTTCGAGGGCTCTCCCCAGAAAACCAAAAATTTGAAGTGCAATCAAAAATTTAAATGTTCGAACAAGTACCTCTAAAAATGGGCTTTGACTACACTACTAGTTGATACTCATACGATACGATACATTATAAACATTTGTGACTGACGTGAATAGTATTTTTTTTCAAAGACTGTGCTTCAACCATAACCTACTTAACTACATACGTTTACACACATACATGGATTTTATTGACGAAACAAGATTATTATTTTTTCATTGCTCAGACCATTTTTTGAATTACGCTTAACTTACTAAATAGACCTTACTACGAGAACGAAAACAGAGCCGTACAAAATATGAACGAACTTACTAATACACATTTTACCTTATTTTTATTTTACTACTGCAAATGAGACTTAATCAAGTTGTTTGAAGAAGAAAGTGTCAGACAGAGAATTTTGAGTGTAGAGCTAAGTATACGACATTTTTATAAGGTGAAGGACTTTTGTCATTTTTGTGACATTTTTTGACTGTGATGATGAAAACATGAATGAAGGGTTAGATTTTTAATATTCCTGGTTGAATGTTAAAAAGGACTCGTAATAGTTGTCGTATTTAATGATGAATGACGAAATGGAACTAACCATACAGCTTGAAGCATAACGGTGATTATGATTTGATTATCATAATCTAAACTTACTACCAGACAGACCTTTTAATAACGATACTCAACGAAAAACTAGACGTTTTTATTGACTACTTAAATCTTTATATGGCTATTTTATTTGTTTTGATTTTAATGAGTTATATATAATATTTTATTTTTATAATATTTATTTTTTCCTTGTTTTTATATGTTTGTAGGAGATTACAAGTTGTTGGTACTAGATAGGTAATTTGTTGATTCTTGTTGTTTTTAAATGATTGTTATTGTACTATTTTTGAATATGATGGAGATTAAAAGTGGGCTGCAAAAACAAATGTAATCTAACTAGGTCGTCTACGCATCTACTCATTATGCATACACATTCATAGATAATTGCATGAATGAAAACGAAAGTATGAATAAATTGTTAGACCTGAAAATACTGTTTCAAGATCCGACGTGAAAAGGTAAGGCAAATAATTTGCTTACCAAAGAAGTCAACAGGAATTATTAGAAACGTTAAAAAATGTAGTAAGCTAGTAGGTAGATTGGGGAAATGTGCATATACAGTTGCTAAAAGAAAAGAACGTATCCAAATTTGTTGATTAGGTAAAAATAACTTCAGTATGGTTTAGTGTATGACTAATTTTATTACACGAATGTTCTGTAAATGTATTTCATCAGATCAGTCAATGGACGCTTCCCAGCCGTAAATTGCATAATTAAAAAATCTATTTTCTCCCAACTTTGGAAGCATATTGTTGATTTCGTCTGTCTGATTCTTTCTCCGGTGCGGCAACTGCCATTACATAAAAATGCAGTATATTTTAGTAGTGAAAGTATGAGTGTATCTGGAGGACGCTAAAGAATAACGTACCGCAAAGCACTCTCGGCAATGGTCCGGTTCGTAGCCCTTGCAATAGTCACATCCAAGACACCTCCCAATAAACGTTTCCCCATACGGACAGAGCGCTTTAAATTAGCATAAATTATAAAATGGGTTTGGATCGCATCGCGTTGGATTACAGTTTGCAATATAAGTCCTTACATTTTGGTTGTTTTTTGTGCATTCCTGTGCTATTCGTAACTAGCCCAGGACAACCAGTTTTGGATGGCTTGCAAATGTTGAATCCTCCAGTTAAAACGTCACAATAGCAGATTATGCACTCCCAGTCTGGAGTGGTCGGACATGGCACTATAAACAAAAAAGTTTTATTGAACTATTCAAACATTTTTGCTTGCTTGTCTGATTGTTGGCGATACAATGTCAATTATCAATCACCTTTCTCAGAAGAATCGCCTTCCAGTTCATCTAGCAAGCCAATGAGTTGACTGTCTACTAAAACGCAACGTGAAATCGCGCACGATAGAACTGCGGTTGCGGTGATTAAATAGGAATGCATTTCTTAACGGTTGAAGTATCACCAAGTATATGTACTCGTATAACATCAACGAGCTAATTAAAACTCATCCAACTTCTGGGCTCGTTTTAATACATACAATGACAAAATATTCATATTCCTGCTAGCAATTAATTATAATTAATTTATGTAAATTGCTTAATAAAAACAAACATTATCTGCTCATAAAACTTTATGCAAATTGCAACGTGATTGCTAAGTTAGGGAATCAAAGCAATTTTATTAATTTTATTTTCAAACTATTTTCTTGTTCATTACATATAATATTTTTGAACTTTCATTTAATTTTAATCGTCATACGATATATGCTCTCCCTTCAAATACTTTTTACTTTCCAAAATCTGCACAAGTTTTGTCACAGTTTGCTCTGGTGTAAGAAGAAGTCCCTTTGCGCGTTGCTCTGCAAAATATTTCAACAGCTCCAGATCTGCTGTGTGCTTCTCAGCTTCCCTGTAATTCTCCGTGTCCACCATTCCTGGAGCGTAGTTGATGGTCTGCAACGTGGGCGACTCTAACGCAATAGAGCGGAGGAGCATATCCTTCGCAGCTCGAGCTGAGCAGTACAAGCCCCACGTTTTGAAAGGTTCCACTGCGCCATGCGAACTAATATGGATGATGGTCGTTTGCCTCTCAGCGGAAGTTACTTCCTTGTCCAGTAGTACGAGGTCACAGAACACGGAATTTAGAAGGATGAAACTAGTCACATTGAAATCAAAGTAGCTTTGAATGTATTTAACATCCTGAATGTTCTGAACTTTGTATCCCTTATCTATTCCCAAACTGGCTGCACATTGAACCAGAATCGAATGCTGAAAATCTTGAGTTGTCGTTCCAGATTGGGTGAACGCGTTGGAAATCGCTTCCTTGAAAGTTTGCTGATTTGGATTTGACAAATCTAATCCTGTGACTATTACAGCTTTACAGTTGTTGATGGGGGCTTGAAGAATTTCTTGCTTGACGCTTTCCAGCGCATCCTTGCTCCGAGCGAGAAGGAGAAATACGGAACCGGGTCCAACATTTTCGGAAAATTTTATGGAAATTGCACGACCAATTCCACGCGATGCACCAGCGATAACGCAGAACGTTTTCTGGCCCCAAAATGCCACCATATTCTTGTCAACTCTTGGAGGCGATATTATTTTCTTTTAGTATTTAGTAAATGCTTCTATCAAGTAGAATAAATAGTGTTCTAAGGCAGTGGAGATTAATAATTACTGTTGGCAATGTTAGAGTGTAGTGGTGGCTAGAGAGCACCTGAATTTAAACTGTTGTTTAACCCGGTAATACCATTGGACTCAGCTACGTTATAACGTATATGTGGTGTATGGAGATCCACTTACTCTAATAGTGTGGCATGACCTTGAATTATTTTGCCTACCTACTCTGCATGTCCACAAGCTACATAAAGTTTTTCCAGATTGATGTGTAGGAAGGAACACTGCCATGTCATATGTCCAGGGAACATGAATAACGTTTATGTATACCTAAGTAAATATGCATATTCTCGATAACACACTGGACTGACAGCATCCATAATGACAACTACTTCAGCTTCTGTCTATGAATATTATGGGTTGTTGCACGCACGAGTAAACTCAGACCTTGAAATTAGATAATGCGACGTTCACACATGGAAAACGATGCAGTATGAAATGTAGAATTTCAAACTGCAAGATGGCATGGAGTATTAACCATTTACGGTTTTATTTCTTGTAGAAGGAATGTTCATTTCCAGTTTGTAACGTTCAATCTCGAACTGTAATATCATCGCTTACTATGTATTTACGAGTTACACCAATTCTTTCATTAGAAATGTGTTACTGCTTCGCAGGTAGAAGATAACACGGTTTTACACATTATCTCAAACGAATTTAAGTATACTATATGTCATTAATTAAGTACATTGGTATATGGTAAATATCCGTATATTATCCGGATGCATATAAACCAAAGGAATGAAGTAAAATAGAAACTTATCACATCTGAAAATGCTTATAAACTCTCCCAAAACAAAACTGAGGATACAAAGTATTGACGAACATGTAATATTGAAGTTTAGTTAAGAGTTTCTGTTGAGTATTTTTGCATTACATAGTAGTCCTACTTTGAAAATACAATATAGGAAACTGTTTCTCGTATACTTGTTTACTGATTTGAAGGCTTTTATAGGTTACATACATATAGAGATAGACAGATCAAGCAAGACATTCGATCCCGGAAGGAGGAGAGGGGTCTTTGAGAGGGTGAGGGGGATGATTTTACAATTACAATTACAGGTGAACAAGAGGAAAAAATAACGGTTTGGCAGGCTAGCTTCGATTCATAATGATTTTTGAATGAGTAAATATTTTGTAAATGTAATTTTACTAAACATTACATTACAATGACTACTCCTACGCTCTACCTACAGACATCGTCTTAAGTACTTACTTATGTTTCGTATTGTTTTTGAATATTGCTTTAGAAGTTGTGAGGCGAGTGATTATTATTATATTCTTAGAATAGTTGCGATAAACTCTAATTTACAATGACTGAACAGACTACATTACTGTACATGACGTGAGTAATAAATTCCATACAATGAATGAGCAAACAATATGAGAACACTATGTTTATCATTTATCATGTTTCTATTAAAGTTATTATGCTAAAAAGTAGGAAAACAGAGAGCGTTTCTTTTGACTAAACTTGAATAAAGTCCATAAAATGTCATTCATCTTCTTCTTGAGAACGGTTTTTTCTTCAATTGAATAACAATATTTTTTTAGTTTTAGTCTTATAATCTACAAGCTTAAATATTTCATTGTTGCGAGGAATCGCTATTGTCAATGAGGAGATCATGAGGGTCGTTGCTACTCTCGTCGGATTCGTCACCGGACTCGTTGTCCTCTAAATCATTTTCGTCAGTGCCGTTTCCACCGGATTGCAATCCAGAGTGCATATTGTCTGACCAGTATTTTAGTGCAGGTTTCGAACCATTCGTTTTCATTTTCTTGACCTGTTAACAAAAAAAACAATGAGATTAGCCAATCATGCGTAAAATGGAGCTATTATGTAATTGTGATGAATTCAAATTAGTCATATTTTCATACTTTGGGAGGTGCTGGAGTTTCTGGATTGGAGGCGTCCAGCATCGGTTGTAGGATCCTACGACGTGCATTAATGAACCAGTTGTTCACTTGGAGTAGCGTGAGATTCGTTTGGGCGGCTATTTGACGCTTCTCATCTTCCGTTGGGTAAGGGTGCTGAAAGGGAATTGAAAACGTTTTGTTAATCAAGTGAAACTTTTCATGGTAAATAGTTATAGGTTTCCACCTGTTTGTAAGGCTTCATAGAGAAGATTAGCTTTTGGACTCTCATGAAAATCAAGCTCCAAGTATGTTTTGAATCATTAGCAATTAAATTGGTTAAATGGATTTATACAATATATTCATTTCGGACTTACAACAATATGCTGAAACAGCCAGGATCTCATAATGGACGTGGCATGTTTGGGTAAAACTCCTCTCTTTGGCTTCTTCCTCCCACTCCCGCCTCCACCCAAGTAGTCTTCATCATCATCCACCGAGCTTGAGGGAGTGGGAGGGGTATCGCAATGGCTTTGTACAAAGGACTGTTCCGACCCTTGCTGAGGGGGAGCACAAGTGTTGGCACCGATTTGGGAGAGAGGCGTCCCCCCATGAACTATTCCAATGGGAGGACTCACGCTGCTACTCGTAGTTGTACTATCTCCTCCTCCATGATCTGCGGCAGGGGATGACGTGTCATGGGGTGGAAACTGGGGAGGACTTGTAACTTGATGATGGCCATATTGCTGATTAGTATGGTGAAGGAAGACAGGACCGTTATTGTTGTTGTGCATCGGCGGAGACACGGACACATCTCCATTCGAAGAGAAGGAATGGTGTGGACTGTTACTATTGCTGGAGAGACTAGCGCCACCACCAAACCCACCCCCTCCACTTCCACCACCACTGGAATCGAAGTAGTCGGAGCGGAGTAAGTTTTCACTTTGCATTTTTCCTTTGAGACAAGCAATGTAACGATTGCAAAAGTCTTTGCATAGCTCTTGCACTTTATCCAGTTCCAAAAGATGTATTCTTAGCACTTGAATGGCTTTGATCATCTAGAAGAAAAGAGGGAGAAAACAGTAATGAAATGCAATCAGGAAACGTGACCAGTTTTGCAGAAAACGTTGAGGAGAAGAAAGGGAATTATTACCAGTCCATCGACTTCAGGATCGTTTGCCAAGAAAGGTTTCCTGTCTCTCTCTTGATGCTGGACAAAAGCCTGCCAAAACAAAACAAATAAAACCCATTTTATTCTCAGACAGTCATCATTCACGCCAATAAAAACAGATGAAATGAGTTATGGGCTGGAAAAAAACAAATCCTGCTGAGTTACATCATATCCATCTAATGTCTACATGTCCAAAAAAAACATGCATCCAAAATCTTTCAAACCAAACACATTTTCAAAAAAAACATGTTCGTTCCGCATACCTCGAGATCATGATGAAAGCTGTCTGAAAACGGACTTTCGGAAGCCGTCCTCGTCGCCATCTCACACTTCTCAAAGAGGAGAGCCAACAAAGGGAACAGTGGATGTCTATAAAATTCCACAAAATCAACTTTTGTAATTCCCAAAATCGTTTTCGGAAAAGTTATAATAATGCTCAGTTTGTTCCACAACTCACTTATAAACAGCTCTCTTGTCACACTCAAACTGTGCCTGATCCTGGTATTGACCATCATGAGGGGGTATGATTGGCTGGGAGGCAGCAACTCCCAAAGCCGCATCTTGGACGACACCACCGCTAGCCACAACGGCACCGCCGGGTTGACTTGTCTGGTCGTAGCCGGGTGTCACCATGTTTGTTCGCTCTGCAACCGCCACGTCACTCCCACTCCGCTCTCTCATAATACGATAAGTCACTTGGTAGCCCGAACTTAGTTATACACTCTGTCTTCAACACAACGTATTTCTCAACGGTGATGATTGTCGTCCTCCCATCATTTCCAAAGTGGAGTTCACACCAATGAAAACACGTTGTTCCGCTCCGACACCTTCCTGCACAATGAAAAAAACCAACGGCGTTAAAACTTGCAAACGAGAGAATGATCCGCTTAAAACACTTATAAAAATCCTATTTGAAAATGCATTTCAACACGTAGCAAATACATTTACAATGTCTATTTATACCATGCACATATATACACCTTAGTTTATCAAGAACTCGACGACGACCTTTTATAACATTCTTCTCCACCCGGTACCTTCAATGTTTAATACTTGTTTCATTATACGGGCTTCAGGTTGGTTGAAGGCTACGCTTGACTTGTGCCTTAAACTGAACCAGTAAATATTTGAGGACTACTTACATACATGAATGTCTGTAGCCTGAGGACATGTCCCTTTATGTCCTGCCTGTCATGCTCATGAAATAGTGTCGAAGTGAAGAAGAAGAAACATAAAAAAGGCAATAAAACATGTCGACCAAAGTCATTTAAGGAGGTAAATGCCCCAATTCTCCAACTGTAATGAACGAGCATCCCATAAAAATTAAGGGGACCATCAAATCAATGTGCATCCTCATTCAAATCGCCTAAATCACCTCATTAAAGCTGTCAGTCCAAACGAAACTCAATGCGATGGAATTAAAAACTTGACAATAAAAATCAACAATTTCATCTCGTTAATCTCACTCACCATTTGCAGTCAACTACGGAAAATTGATAACCAGTTCACAAACACAAAAGGTAATTTTCAATCGTCAACAATTAAAACCGATTTTCTAATCGTTTCAGGACGAATATGAAACATTTGGGTAACGAGGCACCATGAAGCCATACCGACTTCGAGAACAAAGCTGCTGCCCTGCGATGGTTCCGTGTGAACTGCTCAAAGCAAGAAATCCAACTGAGGCTGTGAGTCTACAAGCTCTTCAACTCACTGAAAAAAGTGAGGAAAGGAAGAAGCTTTGTGTGAGTGATGTCATGATCATGATGATCTTGCATGGCATGGCAAAGGCATGTTCTTCGTTCCTTCACACATAGCGCTATATATACTCCTGAAGTGGTGCTGGTGGTTGTTGGTTGTGCTGCGGTGGTGGTGCGGATTGATAAAGAGATGAGCTATGAGGTGTTCTCTTCCCCATTTTCTGGAGAAAGAGATGATGTACTCTTTCAAAAACGTCGAGTTTTATGTGGTTCCTACTTTGTTCCAGCTGCCGTCAGCGTCCAGAGTACAACCGCAAATATAACAAACAACCAGAGTAGATGAGAAAAATAGATGGAGAGAAATGTGACAAATCAAGTCAAAGTCAAGTTCTTCACGACGACGACAGCAAACCGTTGAAGAAGGGACAGTGTTTACAACAGTGCACAACATACCATCATGATGCCTTAAAGACATAAAAGCCGTAATAATAAAAGCATTTTAGCCATACCATACCTTTTGTTGTCCCTTCTACTCCACTCGTAATGTCCTGAGGCAAAGGCCTTCCTTAGCGTCCCATCATATCAGACAGAAAAACTGTGGAAATGCTCAAGGACAAACAACAATGGCATTTTCTATTTAAAGACAAGTAGAAGCGGAGGCATGAGATAGCGTTTTCCTGAGGAGTTTGGTATTGTGACACCATAAAAAACGGAGAATTTATATTACACCACCATGGTCTCGTCTGGTGGTAGTGTGTGAGTTGAGGTGATGGTATGCAGAACACCCATCAAGATCAAGACAAAGTAAGTATCGTAATGAGAATGGGATTCAAGAGAATCAACCACTTACTTCTTGGTTAGACAAGTACCTACAAGCCAAAACCGCTGGAATGGCCATACTAGAAGCACAATTATCATTATTTCTGTTATGTGCCCAGCAATGTTGGTTTCTCCAAAGAAATGGGATATTAGCGAGCGGAGCAATTACAAAGACTTGTGATGACCACTGAAATATCCGGAAACTTCATCCGTCCAAGTCTCAAAATGACCACAAAATGACAATTTTTATGCTGACGGTAGCTAACCAGACAGCGAGTTGGAAGGGGAGTCTCTGGTGACCTGTAAGACAGCAATTAGTCTGGCTATAAAAAGCACAAGCCAACATTTGCACAATTCCCGTTGGAGCGAAGTTGAAGGGAAAATGGTAAGCTCAATTGTACCTTAACGATGGCCGATAATTATTATAACGATTACGATTAGTATTTCCAGAGAAAAAGATACTTAGATAGATCCAACTCCGACTGAGCTCCGCTTGCATGTCTTTATCCCATAAAAATTTGGTTCATTCTGTTGCTGGCTAATCACACTGATTTTCCTTTGTATTTTGTTCCGAGCGTGAAAAATAACAAAGGAACGGTCTCAAGACAGATTGCTCTTCAATCACAATTTCAGGAAGGAACAACAAAATTGAGGAGAGGATAATGTGTGTGCATCTTGTTTGATGTGAGCCGTCCATCACTCAAAGAAGAGTTGGGTTCATAAATGTAAGACAAACTGCGAACAGTATCAAAGGAAAGGGATCTTTCGCATCATAGTATAAGCTAGCCCCAATTTTCTGACGTAATTAGACCAATTACTGCCACTTTACAGGTTGTAGTCACCATCGAGCCAAGTCAAGTCAGAACATGGAAGGGTATACTGCCTTACTGATTACTAGACCTGTTCAAAAAATGTGGTTATGAAGGCCGAAATATGTATATAAATATGTGCCTAAAAATGCTTAAATATGTG
>JAQGAP010000925.1:0-24894 GCA_034697805.1 Orchesella bifasciata | reverse complement strand
GACTGGTGAAGTCAGAATTTCAAAAAGTCAAGTGGTTCGAAAGTTATCGTGCCCACAGACAGACGACGACGACGACGACAGACGACGACAGACGCGATACAAGGTGATCTTAATATGTACCTAAAGGTACATAATAAGTTGGGATATGATAAGATATGATGAGCATATTGTTATTATTGTGCACTGAGTAATGTGTGTAAGAAAACTATACAACGGGGGCACGGTGATTTGTTCGTCTAGAAAACCCTTTTGTTCACTTTCCCTCATTTGTACACAGCAAAAAGTGTACACGTATACTGAGACTGAGATTATACGTAACATTATTATTACTCATTATTTATGTTGATATGATTTGGTATTTGGAACTCATGGGCTTTTCCCGAGCTCTCATATATTTTATTTCCCCTGGAAAGAGAGAGAGCGTATGATGATGATGATGATGATGATGATTTCACCCTTTAAGCCCCTCACGGCGAAAAACATGTGGCCCGCCATACAAACACAACCTCAATAAGTTATGTGCAAGCATTTGCAATACAAAAGGGAAATGTACATAATAGAATTAATGTGGGGAGAATACAGAAGGATAATAATATTTTTCATGACGGGATTGCATTGTATGATGTGTGATGCGATGCAAGGAAAGAGTGAGAGCAAGTTTATGATGCCACTGATGATGCAACGGCCCATTATCGATATTATTTGGGAGGAGAAGGGAGAAAAAGGGAATGGAGTGCAGAAAATGAAAGGAACTAATGTAGAAAGTGAGTACAGTCAGCACAACACACTATCAATCTGGAGTAGAAGAGTGGGGAAGAATGAGCATTATCGGCTTCATTCTCCTGTTATTACTTCATATTCATGTGGATGTTGCAGATACTAATATTTGGAAACAAATGTTTGCTTGCATTGTGCATGCACTTTGAAGGAATTACTCTAGGATTTTGTCTTTCACCCACCTCATTTTTGGGCAATATCATTATTCCCGAGGTTTTTAGGAAGGGGGTTGATGCTGATATGATACACGCACAACTGATGATGCGTGTGCTGTCGGTTTTTACGAAAATAGGTAATATAGTATTTTGCACCACAATCTGAGTCAATCCCAATCTCACACATTTTTGAGTACTCATACTATTCATATGAAATAGATACTTCAATAATTGGTAAATATTCTTGCGGCTTTCCTTCGTAGCGTAAATTTAGTCATGCTTTCATATTCTGTAATAACATAATTTATACCGCATGTAGTGAGTGGGGGCTGATGTAAAGCTACAATATTAGGTAAATACGGTGGGTAATCCAAGAATGTTGAAAAGTTATAAATTAGGTCTGATTCCGAAGAAAATAACTTCATTAAACTTATAGTTGTGTGCAGAACCTATACTGTAGAACCCTTAAAATGCTTTAGGGTGTTGATAAAAGTCTACCCCAAATAGTAATTATCACTCAATTTATGCACAAACAGTTGCACAAAAATTGTGTCTACACTACATACTCGAATTATAGTCTGGATATCAGCAAGCAATTTAAAATTTTGGAATTTAATTGGTTAAATGATGTTGAAATACACGACTAATGTAGACAATAAAGTGTCACACACAACTCTTTCTTGTAATTATCCGAAAATTGTCTTTTATGACAACATAATTACCCATCGGGTGGTTGTTATTTTGGCCTTCTGCTACATATGTACACAGCTTTTCGGATTCCTATTATTACTACTGCTATATATAATGTGACATATTTACACATTCTCAATTTCAAGAGAAATCAATTTTCATTCTCATCAACACCTGCGCGTTTCATAATATGCTGTATTTTAGTATAACACAGAGCAGAGCATATGTTTTTAGCTATTATTTTTGTCATCATTCGTATTTACTAACGTTGCTGTTGAAAATGAGTATGTTCATCGTATTTGAATTCAATAAAAATAATTTGATGGGTAGGCAATAATTTTGACTTTCACCAAATAAAATGAATGTGGTTTCTTCCTGAGTATTACTGGGCTGCAAAATAATCATCAGTTATTCTTACAAGCTGTCAAAGCAAAGACTTTTGGCAACTATCAATATTATTCCCATCTTCGAATGGATCAGTACAACGGCATTTCTCTTGTAGTTTTGTGCAATAATGGAATCCAACCATATTCTTATCCATATTCAAAGTTTCACCAAGTATCTATTCTAGCAGGAATCCTTCCTCAATAGATACAATTAATGGAAGCAAAATGTTTACCCAAGTTTCGATGTAGGCCTATGTAGGTAACTCCCATCAGCAGCAAAACAGCTTACCTAAGCTATACAAATATGTACACTTTTACCACAACACTCCTTCGAGTACTTCCCCCATATCATTATGACGATCTTAACAAATAATCCACTATAAACCCAAAGTGATGATGCTTCATTCATGACATGACAGTCTTTTATTTTCATCCTTTGCATACTGTACTCAAGCTTGAAAAGCAAAGTTTATGGTGTCGACCACCTGAATTATCTATTGAGAGATTTGAGAGTAAAAACGTCATCTTACTTAAGTATAGTAGTGTCGCTCGCTACCTAGCTAAGAAGCAGAGGGTAGGAAAAATGTATATGTAATAATGTATCTATATATATCTGCTTTATATTTTTAGAGGTCTTATATACAGTACGCACGGTTTACGTTTCAACATAATATTATGCATCTAAGAACAAACAAAGTGCGGTTGGAAACAACAATGTGTCAAGACCAGCCATTGCACTCCCCATTTTAGCTTCAGGACACGTTGGGATGCGATGCAAACCTAAGATTAGGCACAACGGCAATTCATCAGCTCTCAACAAACGAATTGCACTCCCTTGTGTGCAGGAGACTAAATGGATGCAACAAAACTACGGAAGATGCAGTAGAATACCGTAGAGAACGACACACGATGCAATTTTATTTAATACAGCATACAAAGAGACGATGCTCGTAATGCAAGACGGAAGAGCATTATATTTATTTGAGCATCGTTCGTTGATACCCCAGCAGGACTCATTAGTGGCTTGGCTAGTTGCTGCATGTTGATGTAAGGTTTATAATCACTGATTTTCATTCAGTTTCTCAAACCAAAATCCGTAGACTTAAGGACGATGTGGCTTTGTTTAGAAAGGAAATCCCCAACTGCATGCATGCCTCTTTGTGAAAGCTCTCTCCCACACGCAATATTTTTGTTACCAGGAACGGAAACGATAGGAGCATTCTCATGGAGTGGGGACAAACATATAATTCACGACGAAGACAACAGTTTTTGGCTCGTCTTATTCAAACTGTTTGTAAAGAAGAGACGAAGTGGGAATAGAAAAGGAATAAAGAAGAAGGCATAAAAGAGAAAGTGCACACAAACAATGGGAACAAAGGAAACTTGAATGGAACAAGCGTCGTCGTTATTGCTTGTTTGTATGATGCACGTGTGTGTGTGTGTGTACGTACACTATTCTATTTCATGAAGATATTAAAAGTTTTATATTCACAGTAAGAGAATGCATGAAATAATGAAAGGAACTATTTTCGTTTGGGCCACGGTTGTGTTGGGCAATGAAAGAATTTTAAGAAACGCCATAAACTAGAACAATTCACCCACTTGGCAATAATATCCCCTTACCTTCTCATTTGATATCAGCATTTCGTTCATGCTGAATTAAGGGAGTTATCCTTCATACCTTTTCAGTATTGATTTTAGCACTCATCATTTAATCCGATAGAAACAACTTTCCCTACTCTAACTTCGCTTCTATTTAATCAACAAGGGGAAGGGTTAAAATTAAATAAATCTCCTCCTTCTTTCAAAAGCCCTCTTAATTAGTATCTAAAAAAATCAGAGGGTAGCAACTAACGAAATCAGCTTGTTTTAATCCTCAAAATCGTGCGTAAAGCGAGGAAAACCAGTTGGCAAATCTGAGCACACATCGAGAGAAAAAATGTAGTAAAGTGCTTTCTCCGGTTTCCTTTCTACCTTCTGGTAATGAGAGGCTCTTGTTTTCCTGTTTGAGAAAGGAACAAATAGGAACGAAGCTACGAAGCAACAAGGGAGAAATCAGGACGCTTAATATGAGCAAATAAATCAATGGCAAATATTTGTTGAGATCCTACTGATCTATTGGTAATCAGCTCAAACCAATCCGAGCTGGATTTTCCCCGGTCATCCTTCCATAGCTGCAAGGCTTCCATGGATTGCGGCAATTCAATCGAATTTTAAACCGTAATCCTTTACCTTCTAATTTCTTGAGGTCTGGCCTCTAGGATTTCGGAGAGAAAATGGCAAGATGCTTGCTCTGAACATGTCTGAGTGAATGATGTTACGGAATAACTAAGCATGAAGAGTTTCGGCTAAACCATAATCTTATTCTGTCTTATTTATTGGGTTTCCTTCTGGTCCCGATGACAAATGAAAGTTTAGTGGAAGAACGGGATAAGATAGCGAACTATATACGTTGTCATTGCGTCTTTCACTCAAGAAGAAAAGAAAGATAGAAACCGTAAGGTCTCTCAAAGTAATTGATTTTTTTACCCCAAAAAATTTCAACCAACGGAACATGATAACCTACTATATATACACCTGGATTAGCAATAAAGAAGTTACTGAAAAGGTGAAAGCAGCTATTTTCTGAACCAAGGAGAAAAACTGAAATACGGAATTGGGGCTCACAATGATAGCACTAAACATTTTTATAGTGCTCTTGCTTTCCCCTTCAAGGAAACATGTTTGCCTATTCTTCAGCGAGGCAACCTACCAACCCAAGTAGCCAAACTAGTTTTTGTACTTTTTTCCAATGGTTCTGCCCTGTCTCCTATATGTTTTTTCATCTCCCGAGAAGATAATAGATTGTTCTAAACCATTTTCTGTCGAATACGTACTTAGCCTCATAAGATGCACATTTACCTCGACCTTAAGTATATGACGATAATGATGGTCTTCGAGGATAGTTTAAGGAATAAGAAAGCGGTTACCTTTTCTTCTCCTCGTCTATTTAACTAAACTCGTGAAGAAAAGCAGGAAAGTTGATTCAAGTTGCCCTTTTCTTGTCAGCCCTTCAAAGAGGATGTTCTTCGAGAGTGTAGTTTTTAGGAAAGCAGGTTAGACGCTTCCTATTTGACGGCAGCTTTTTCTCTCCTTGTGCCTGACGTAAGACGACCGGTGAATGATTGCTCTTTACTGTTTACCACAGTCCCCTACGGTCATTGCTTCTCATTCTTTACTTGAAAAGCCTACTGGAACTGGAAGTTGTTGAATACACATTGAAAGAGTAGATATGCATGGGAATGCGTTGTAGGAAACGAGTTTTCTTGGAACAAGTACTTAAAAAGTGGACGATATACTATAGAGCCAAATAGAATGTAAATTGTTGCCTTTACTGTCAGGAAATGTATTGAGGTCAGTAGATGTTTTTCTAAAGAATGACTTGCCGTTTTCCATGAATACAATAAGCAACACACTCCTTTATATTGTAAAAAATCCACTTTGAATGACTGCAAATTGGTTATTTTTTTAAGCTATGGCCAACGGATCAAAGAGTTTTCATGGCGTTGGTCTTCACAATAGAATACATGTTTCGAAAAACAGTCCCCGAAAAACTAGAATTTGCGAGTCTGTCAGATTATAATGCATTTATGGCCAAAATTTGATTTTATATAGGTAGTAACTGTGCATAATGACTTTTGTTATCGTGGTCTGATACGAAACATTGCTGGTGTGTGTGGCAATATCGATTAACAAGTGTGGGAACTGGGAACGATTGCTTGATTGCAAAGCTGAAAATGAGCTGAGTCGTGTTGTAGCACAAAGAAATGGAGAGCATAAAAGCAACACCATAGAAAGAAGAAATGAGATATGGAACTGCTCTTTAATAACTCGAGTAAGCTTTGATCACTCTTTTTCCTCATTTGGTTCATTTTCGATAATAATGTCATAAAAAAGATGGTACGGATGGAGTCAGTTTACGAGCTTTCTCTCACCACGCCACACACCATTGCAATGCAACCGAAACAAGAGGGATATTTTCATTACGTGTGCTGTAGACAAGAGAAAAGCGCATAAAACCAGTAAACAGGCATTAGTTTCATGGAACGGAGCATATAATGTGTGCCATCATAGTTAGGAAAGATATGGCAGTGGCACACATTGAGTGCATTGAACGCATTTTTGATGATATGGCTGTTCCTGTTCGATATTTGTGTATGTGTGGATATAATGTGAATTAATGACACGGAGCAAAGTCTCACACGTCTAATTCTTGATACCTTTTTTAATTGGAATAGGAGCGAGAAAGGGCAAGATCGAACTATTTCCATTGGTCGCAATGGGAATTGGCTTAGCATTTATTGGAACTTTACTCGTACTCTTTGTGGCCATGCTATTTCGCTCACGTTTCTCTGGAGCTAGTCATCGGGGATCAGGTCCGACGGGAAATTCTCATTGTGAGAAGCCAAATTCGATGATGCTCACTTCTGGCATCAGTGCCACTAACAACACCACTACATCCGCTACTGGTAACAACACGTCAACGACCAATAACTCTTCCAGAATGGTTGGTGGCTATCGACCTATTCCACAGTCAAAGAACGAAGCAGATGCCAACCCTGATATTATCCCTGATGCCAATAATTTCTCAACAGGTAAGCACTACCCTTTAGCAAGATTCTTGACTTAACAAACAAGGCTCTCATGTGAGAGACATGGCATATTAGTCCTACACTAGCACTTACGTTGCAGTCTCACAATCAGATAATGATGATAATGTTACGCTAAACTGCATGAAATGATACTCCCTTAAAAATGTTCTCCGAGCGGAAGTCTCAAAGTTAATTTAGGTCAATGGGCTCTTGGCTTGCTTGTACAGTTTTTTGTGCAAAACAGCGACTTTTTTTTTAAAGGAAAATGTAGTGTGCATTGGCGGACTAGTATGTGATGTCTTTGAAGCAAGTTTTGTCTACGTGGCCAAGTAATTTCTAGATCGATATCTTCGACACTGAAAAAAGTCTAATGCGGACCCAATTTTTGCACGATCAAATTATCCATTTTATCTATTTATTTAGGAAGGATATTATCTAGCAATTTATTTAGAACGTGTTATATGCAGAAAGGCAAAGCCATTTTGCTTATCAATGGCATATTAATCCCGTTAATACCACACTAATACTTGTTTTCCAGATTACAAGGACGAGCTGAAAAGAAATCTGACTCGGAAAGGTCTCTACATTCCAACTGCTACATCAGATGGTGATGTCCAAGAGAATGGGGGCAATCAAAATCACGCCAATTCATTCCGGAGCCATGTGAATAGCACATTACCTCGTCCACACCACAATAGCGGAGGTGGTAGTGGGGGAAGCATCATGAATGGAAATGGGACTTACAATAATTCCACTAGTAATAATAGCCATCACCCCTATTCCAATCAGTTCAACCAGCCAAATCATAACCCATATCAAACACTTCAATATCATCGCTCTCCACCTCCAGTCCCTCCTCCAGTACATCCTCGTCATCCAGGAACAGATTTTTCCAATGAGTTTATTGGGCCTGTTCATCATCATCACCATCCTAATCATCCTCATCATCCAAGTAATGACTTTAATACGGTGTACATTAGGGATAAGCTTTTACTCGATAGTGATATTCCTGAAAGTTGTGTTTGAGCTTGTTAAGTGCAAACAAAATGAAATATTATACTTTTTCCTTACTTACTTAAAATGTGTGTCTCGTCAATAATAACGGATGAAATTCAACTCGGGTATTGTACAAGAGAAGCATAACATGATAATATGATATAATTTTTCCCAACAAGTCATGCATTATTCATAGAGATTCATAACACAACACAACATAGTATTTATACCCAACGGTGACGACTAATGAGTTGTAGTATCATGTATATCCGTATCTATAAGTATGTGGGGGATTATAATTGACCATTTAATGTTTATAAACCTAGCTGTGCACAAAATTACATAGCTTTATTTGCTGTACAGGAGGATGAAGTACTTTAAGTAGGAGCATGTCTAACCCAAACCAATATATTGTATACAGATTACAAAATTGGATCTGACAAAGTATTACCTGTTTGCAAACCAAAACTACTTATGATATGGAAATTTAGAAATGGGGAAACTACAATCGGATTTGATGCTTTGTGTTTATCCTAAACCCGAACGTAATGTGGTTGCTGACCTACATTATTATAAAAAGTGGCTTTGTTGGTACAATGATACAATTGAGCTATTGCGGAGAGTGATTCAATCTCACTGCTCTGTTTCTTACAACTGAATAATAATTTCAATACTCACTGAAAAGTCAGTTGTCCCATGAATTCGAGAACACTTTCCCAATGTATAATACCAACATAAAGGCACCAAATGAGATCTATATCCTATGGCTCTCTAATGAAATTGTAATTTTTACGTATTTTGTTTTCACTTTTTATTGTAAAATACGTAGAAAAGGAATTAAATCAAAGTTATAAGGAAGATTCCACTAAAAGTATAGGCGAAATAAGTACGTATCATTCCAGAGATGTTTGAAAGTTGCCAATAAACTATAAAACACAACCAGAAACGAAACGAGACAAAAGATTTTCTTGGGCGAACTATGCTAGAAAGTAATTTTTTGAAACGAACTAAGGATAACATGCCAAAACAAAAGTTTGTAACGTGAAAGTAGTTGTTAGACTATTAGAAAAACAGTGTGTGATAAATGTCGTGTAATGTACGTTCTAACCTAAATATTATGTTTTAGTTTTACAGTCGACAAAAGAAGGCCGTTGTTTTAGCAAACTTCCATAATACGTAATGATTTGTATTTGTGGCATGATTTGTTTTCCATTTGTGTGTCTGGGTGAGCTATCTATTTAATATGTAATATGACAAAAATGCGATATATTTGCTTGCTTTTTCTACCTTGTAATCATGTTGCATGGAAGAAACCACAGACAAGTCAAGTAATGACATATTCGGATGATAAAAAATATCAGAATAAATTATATCATATTATAAAGCATCATCATGATAAATTGTTGTTTACATAAAAATGGCATCAAATTTATTTCTGAAATTGGAAAAACTCGCTAGTTTTATCATCAACCTACTATCTGAAAAGGAACGAGTTCAACCTGACTGGGAAAGTCAGACTCTTGCAATCAAAACAAGATATTAATTGGGAAGCCACAGAAGCCAAGCACTCCACACAAACATAGCTTGGGCATCGGAATAGATAAGATTTCGCATGACTGGGTTGGGTAAGTCTGGTATCGAATCGGTATAATATGTGTGTAGGTCGACACTGGAAAAATGGAATCCATATAAAATAATAAATCCATTAGAAATGACAACTACTGGAGAAAAAAATAAGTTTACTTTGGAAAGTATGCATCACAGACAGAAACACAAACTGTAACCTTGTCCAAGCCATCCATCACATTGTATACAACTACTAGTAAGCAGAACCTTGTTGCGTAAGCCTTGTTTTTCTACATTTTCTCATGATCCCCAACATTAACCCCGTTATTTCCATCGTGTATAAACGTTACACACATTATTTTCAACTTTTTTTTTTATTAATATATTAATCTATCACATCACGTACATACCTACAATCATAATATGGATTAGGAATACATCCAACCACGCAATCTGTGTACGCTGTAATAACTTTATCAATCCATCATGGTAGCTACTTGGACGTAGGTACTAATACTAATGCATGCTTCTACCCTGTTTGTAGAGAAGCTAAAACAGTAAAAGCAAAAGAGCTATTTTTGGGTCGGGCTCACTTCCCTTGTTACAACTCGCTCAATTCATTCATTTCAGCTCACTCGCATATATGTATTTTTCCCTAGAGAACATTGGGTGAGTATTTGAATAAAAATGTACAATACTTAGGGTCAAATGTACATAATATGACTGTGATATCCTCATAACATAACATAACTTCAGCGATAAGAATAATTCCGTAAGGAGAAGAAGACGAAAAAAAGGAATTTGAATGACTGTGATAAGCTTTATCCTTTGCATGCATGTATGAACAGATTGGTTTCTCTGTTGAAGTATAAAAATGAAGTATTACCTAGATTTGCGAACAACATATATCTTGCTCTTCTATACATGTAGAAAACGAAAGGGGTTCCCTTATAAATGTAAATGACCTGGGTATACATATTGCCTTTCACAGAGAAAACAGAGAGCCCAACCCTCTTTTCCCTTTCCATTTCGCCAACCATACATTAAGCTGTCTTTTCTTTGTTAGTGAAAAGGAAAGAAGAATGGGCTTTCTTATTTTAATTCATTTTGTATACGCAACCATTCACATTATACATATCTGTGTCACGAACAATTTGACGGATGTGGAAGTGCACACTCTGTGATTTACCCGTGCTATTTAACCATCTCAGAAAAATACCAATTTCCGTTGCGTACATGTTCCGTTCAGTTGTAAGTTTTCTGGCTGAGAATAACGGACACATATAAAACTGCGGTCTACATAAGTACTACATAATGAAGAACGTAGTACGTTTGATTAAGCCATGAAAACACGCAAAAAATCTACAATTGCTCTATTGCCTATTAAAAACTCTACCTTTTAAGTCGAGCCACACCACGCCACTGTTTCTGCTAATAGGACGAAAGTAGAAAAATGCATTATGATATCATAAAAAATGTTCCTCGTCACGAGAAACGGTGAGTATCAAATGACCCCGGAGAAAGTTAACTAGGCATACATACTCCTGCCATCATACAAGGTGGAGTAGGTATGCTATTAGTTTTTATTGTAAGTGTAAGTACCTAACTACATTCAAAGTTGAACAAGCACTAAACTAACACTCGTCGACATCCCGGTTTTTTTTGCGAAAATGGGAAAGAAGAAGATGGAGTTCGCACAGAAGGGCTTTCATGTTTGTATTATTACACTTAAGAAAGGAAATTTGATTTGCATAATTTTAGCAAATGTCAATTTTATTACTGCGAACAAACCACGGGCATTCATGCATGCAAAATATATTAAAGAGGTTGCAGATACTGAGTATTAGTGTTGTAACTGCATGAATATTATATGCGCAACAATGCAATGTTCACCGACATTATAAATACCACACATAATTTGCAAACCTACAAGGAGAAAAGACGGGTACACGACGAAGGTGAATTGAATGCAATATTACATACGGTGAGGAAAGAGACGAAGAAAAGAACTTATCTCAAGTCAAGGATGAGTTGCAATAGGAATAGGAAAGAAAAGAAAGAACTCAAGTTGGAAACCTACAGATTGTGTCCTGTTCTGTATTAAAATATGTACATTTGGAAAGAGAAAAAAAGTTATGGGTTCGTGGAGTATATTTAGTATAACATTCATGGAAAAAGTCAAATCTTTAATCTGACTTCTTTTCCTCCCTTTTTTCTACTCTTCTTCTCTCTTGACTTCCTCTCTCCTCTTTTCACTCCACATTTTCCCTTTACAGGTCAAAGAGTAGCGGTTGTAGTGCTAGTCGCAAGAGCTAAAAGCAGTGTTGTATGTAATACAATACACATACATAACTAATATACACACAACAGTTTCTTCTCGTATTTTCAATTTATATGTATGTGCACACGGAGGATGTCATACATAATTCCTTTTTTCGCCGTTTTCTGGAAAAAAAGAAAAAAAACGAAGGCAAATTGTTGGCTTAGCCCGAAAAAATGAATGAATATATCAACTTCTTGTCCTAAACCTGAGTAACCTACTTGAAGCTGAAGTAAAAGGAACGAGCGAGCGAAGGAAAAGATTTTTGTAAACTTCATATAAAACAGTATAACACGGACCAGGCCGCTCTCCTTTATTCGTGTCCCATTTTTTGAATTTCTCTTTGCCCTCTTGCCTCTTTTATGGTATAAAAAGTAATAATAAAGTAATAATCATGCAAGTAAAGCACAGTATAATGTTTGGCTGTACGCGTATAATAATAAGTATAATGGGACAGTCAGTATGAAGGCTCAACTTTGGAAGCATGATGTCAGCTGTAAAGTAGTATTAGAAGGGGGTAAAGAGAGAGCAGCTGACTTCAAAGGAAATAAAAGTGTCTAGCTTGTGAAAGTTGCAAATTGAAGGAAAAGAAGAAATGAAAGCGGATGCCACACACAAAGGAAAACCTGTCTCGGGAGAAAAAGCCAAGGCAAATGGTATGAGAAGCAGACAAGTACAAGCAATATCGCAGCAGTTTTCTCTCATCGCCATTGGTACGGCGGAGGCCCAAAAAACCAAGTAGCAAGAATTTAATCATAATAGGTGAATCTGCACTTAATGATGATCGTATGTATTTTAATAATGACAATTTACTTGACCTTCAGACCAGATGAGGAATTACAAATATATCTTTCAAATGTTATGCAAAAATTAAGCAATCCTTTTCGAATTTGGGAAAACGATATTTTTGTGATTATATAGTACTGCGATATAGAAATCGGTTGGAGATGGCTAGAAAATGTTTCCTAGTTTACTTTCTTCTGTGTGAAAGTGGACAGTAGTAACAAGACAAAAATGTTCAAACTTCAAACAAAGCAATGTCCATGGACCGCATAAACACATGAAGATTCTAACATAGCAAAACTGTAGAACGCTTTAGGAGTCAAGTCATCAAACAAAACAAGTGTGTGCCCCACAATGGAGACATCGAAGGACAAATATGATTATGCCGAGTAAATTTCTAGAGCTTCTACTTCTATTGCTAACTTTTGTATGACTTCTACCAATAATGCTGTCGTTGTTGCTCTTTGCGGTAAGCCCTTAATGCGACCCAACTGAATTAAAGTATACCCAGACATTACTTCAATCTCTTTTTCCATTTCATACCGTCGCTTCATTTTTCGAAGCATATATAGTTATGTGTTTGTATACAGCTGCCATAAAAATGGCAAGACGGTTGTACTAAAGTAAAGGTGGAGGGAAGCAGGAAGTAATTTTTCTGAAAAGAGAAAAAAATAAAAGGAAAGTTGTGAAATAACGTAAAAAGTTAGTGCAAGTAGCGGGTTCCATCTTATTACTGTCATTTACTGACTTCCAAAAAAAAATAGGAGAACTGCGGTCCATATCTCAATTGCGTTTCACGACTTTTTTGGCTCGTGCCGAGAAATGCACACACGTACGATGTACCTAGAAATGCTCAGTGGTAGTGGGTTTACTTACGTGTCAAAGAGCAAAAGCTGGTAATTTCTGAAAGTGGCAAATAAAATTCCACAATATGATACTCGAATTCGACCTTGCTACTCCCACAATGATAATCATTGTAACTAGCAAATAAAGTTCAACGTCACGTACCCCCACTGAAGTGGGAAGCGGCTCTCAGTCAGACAGCGGTTCTATTATGAAAGTTATGTACATCCGACACCAGCTACGTTCAGATGTTCACTCAATTTCAAAAGGATGGAGAGAGCGAAAAATATTTTACATTTCTTACTTCTTTGTAGGTTGATGAAGAGACCAGTCATTTATATTACATAGCACCAAATGGCTTCAAGCAAAAGTTAATGATTCAAGAAAAATGTTTACTGAGTAAATTCAGCTAATTTTTTAATGAAAAGAATTATTTTTATTAAATTATTATATTATTTTTGTGATGTTGAATACTTATTAGTTCTTATGGAACATAGAATGTGACGTGCCATATAATTTGCAGAATCCCAATTATGTAAAACCTACTCAACTTTTCTCTGAAGATTCATAAGAGGGAAGAATGCAAACAAGTGAAAACTGAGACGACAGGGAAGATGAAGAGGTTGTTGAGTTGAAGAGATGAAAGCTGTGGAGTAAGACACTTTGCAGGCTTGTTAGTTTCGTACATAAAGGGTTATACAAACATGCAGAGATTCTTCACTCGACAGGACAAGAGAGATTGTGTTTAAATGCTATAAATATGCTTATAATATGTTGAAATGCTAGTCCCAAGTCAGACAAATAAAATAACCTCATAAAAATTGCACATTGAAAATGAATTGGACTTTCATTCCTATTTACTTCTCCGTATATTTATGAGGACAAAAACCCCACTTGAATATGTACAGTTGTAGCGAGCTAAAGGTTGTTTATTTCAGCATTACTAGTGTGAATGTTGTTTCACACAAGTCAAGTTTTATAACCCTGTCACAATATATAACACTCAAGTTGAGAGTGACTGTCAGAAAACCCTAGAGTGTTGAGAGAGCCGTGTATATACTGGCTTCTATTCTCTTTCACTGACGAAGAAAACAGTCAGTGTAGCACAACTCAGTCACCACTCCACTCATACTGTCTACCAGACAAATTAGATATACAAGCGTTAGCATTAGATTCACATAATGTATCATTCATCACATCACAATGCTAAATCGACGATGCAATGTACACATTTAACTTTGCATCTGGAGCTGGAGCAGCGGTAGTTGAACTGTAAGGCAGGCAAACGGTGGGAAGTATATCGTCCTAAATAAGTATATATCCTGGGTGTAACATTACACAACCACATCTCATCTGTCCCATTTTGTTTACTTGCATAACGTAACTCGAAACGAAAGTATGATACCTGCGAATTAAGTTTCCTCTTTGGTTTCATTGTGCAGCAAAGTCAGCCTGCTCGTTCTCTTGTCAGTTTGCGACTATAAAGTATATTATAATGCTGTATGTGCAAGGTGTTTAAGCTCACATACGTCATTTTAACATATATACATTGAACAAAGTTATAACGCTTGCATCGATGGTAGAATGTCTGAAAAGTAGAAGTTAACCTGCATTGCCAATTAGGCTGCCTGATCAATTATTCAAAAATAGTAGGGGAAACAGGAGATGGGGAAATGAAATCGATCTTATAAGCCTGTTACACAATACATAATCCAATCAGTTCAGTTTCAAATGCTCTGAAGATGTTTTTATTACCAGAAGATATCCTCATCCGATTTGGGTACAGTATAAAGCGTATTTAAAATATTCGTTTCAATTAATCGCTGTGAGACTGATACACAAACTTCAACCTCTCAACGTTAATTAACGTTAATTTTGGATCAATTATACAATTATATGTATATACATACTCAAACACTTCGATATATTTTAGGGCAACGGTCTACTGAAGAAGTTAGTTTTAAGAGTAAGATGAAATATTAAAAAAAAATAAACTAGAACTTAAGTTCTTAAGAATTTAAGATTTCATATTCAATTAGAACAGTATACCATCTTTTATTTCTAGCCAGTACATGTTTGAAGCACTTTTTGACGCTCTTTGTCTGCTGAATCATTCAAACCAAAACTTCCCCTCATAATGTGAATATTGACTTCAGTTTCTGCTTTTCTTTTCCAATCCTTTTCTGTGATATATTATTGTGGTTCTTTTGATTTCATTTCGTTGGTTTCCGGATCTCAAGTTTCGATTTAACTGAAACAAGAGTAAAGAAAGAAAAGAAAATGGGAATATTATTGGCAGCGGATGAAAGAAAAATTGGATACAAATGCGTATACTCATGCAGTATAATGTATACCACATTAACTCTATTGCGCACCCAATTTCCCTTCTGTTTCCAAATTATGTGATTGCTGTGATTACAGACTACACAGAAATGATTATAAGGAAGTCTGCGTATAATATAGTCACTTTCTTTCATACAGCCTCTTGCCAAATCCCTTAAATATGTATTTTTCTTACTAGATGTTAAAGTTAAGTTCAGAACTTCAATGCGTGTGAATAAAAGGAATTATTGTAAGTCAGCAACCCAGCACAGAACTTATATCGCGCTATTATCCCAATCTACTAGTACTACTAGTTACTTATCTATAATTTTAATTCACGGTTTCTGGAAGTGTTTAAATAAGCCCAGCTACAATTTACATTTATTGGTCCGCTTCACGACAGCCAGAAGTTCAAAGCTGCAATGTTTTCAACTTTCAATCTACATTTGGAGTACAACTTATTGACACAGACAATCCTGACTGCCTTTGCAAAATTTTATATATGATTACACAACTTCATCACCCACGCTCATAAAAATAACCCCAACAACGTGCCCATCTGCTCTCCCATTTTAATCAAAATCCAGTACCTGAAAAATTACCTCTTTTATGTCAGCTTCACTTACCAATTTAATCTGTATCCGTTATGTTTCCGGGTAAGCCAAACGACAGAATTACACAGCTCAAAAGACTCATCCAATTCAATCGTTTTACCCTTCTCTTCGTTCCACTGACTGACTGCTAGTTACTTCTAAACAGTGTACTTCCTGTCAGCTTTAATCAAGGGAAAACCAAAAGCCTAACAAATATGTTTCGCGTGTCCTTCTGAGCAAAGTTTTTAGCTAGGCGTAGGTATATATAGTGTAAAGAGATTTGTGTAGTAAAAGGGTCGTCACTAAATGAGTTGCGTTTGCGGAAGTGCCATGTATCGATCATATTTCTACTTGAACTGATAAACTGGAAATCAACCAGCACACAAACATATTACTTCCCGGATATTTGTCCCAAAGCCTGAGGTTAAAATGTGGACATAAAAATAGATGGATGGAGGAAGTAACCTCATATTACGCACGTAATTTCCTTCTGGTCACTTGTAGTGCCAATGTCTTTGCAGCAAACAGGAAAACGTTCGTGTTGTAAATGAAAGAAACTTTTCTGTAATTTGGTGCCTTCTACTGATCTCGTAAACCATTTACCTTTAACCAGTCAACCTAATCTATATCCATCTTTTCAAGCATTCATCCATCCACCCAATATGGCAGGAGAGAAAATGAGAAAGAGGAAGAAGAAGATGAAAACGCCGCGTCTCAAACGCAACAGCGTGCTAAAGTACTGAAGGAAATTCCATGTCGCTGGAGAAACTGTGGTAAAACAGGGGGGAAGTGAAACGGGAAAAGTAAAAAAATAAATTTTCTTTTCTAAATTTTACGAGTTTGGAAAAAGAGCGAGTGGGAGTAAATTTGGTTATAAGATCGTAAACTCCTACTGACTCTCATTTAGGGGAAACGATAGAGTTAAAATGAAGACAGCTTTACGAACTTGTAGCTTTCCTGTTATTACTCCTATTAGTTGGAAACTATACCACTTTCCCCTTATCGTCGCACACGCTACAACCAACCAAACTTATTGTATTTTTTTTCGACGAACCAATACACATATATACCTATCTGATGTTGTTATAATGTAATGGAAATGCAAAGTATGTTAGCAAATAACCTTCATCGTCTTCTGCTTCTTCTCTCACTTTGGATGATAGCGATGCGATAGCAGGCGGGTGTTGGTTCAACAAAGTACAAACATTGGATATTTTATGCTCCACGTACTTTCAGGGCTCTGCCGAAACTAGTGACATGTTTACCAAAATTCCACGAGCTTTGTACTTGAAGCCCTTACATATAATGTATATATATGCATGCATAAATACATGAGAAATGGAAACAGAGAACAATGGTCATTTAAGTTCATCACCACATGTTAAACCGAAAGCGGGTTAAAACTTGCAGAAAATTTGCATGACTTTTCCATTGAGTCCTCATCTTCTCTCTCCACTTTTCTCGTATATGTACCCTATTTTTTACATTGCTCCCACTAAAACACAAGATAAGCTTGAGAACATGTACCATATTACTTATACTCACTCTCACAGAGTTGTTCTTTTGTAAGCAAGCGAGCTTTCATCTTACTTTTCACTACTTTCACAATTTACTCCCTTTCCCCCTTCCAAAAGCTTTCCACTCGCAACGCAACGACCATCTCATTGAAATGCATGCCTTTCTAATACATGTTCGCAACATGACCAAAACAATGGTAGAAAAGTAGCAGAATAAACTGCTTTCCACTTTTGCTCCATATATTAAGACGGTCGTCGTCTACTCTTTTATGCATGTATATTGGTACTGGTGGTGGTGGTGGTGTGGTACATACCATAAGCTCTCTGGCTTTCTCCTCTTCTTTTTATACTCCCTTCGTCCCTTTGCATGAATACAAATATGGACAGCAAAAAAAACCTAAAAAAGCAAGCGGATAAAAGGGGCAGCGACGAAAAAACGTAGAGGATCATGCATGACTAGGGTGTCGGTTTGGTGGATGATGTGATAGGACGGTGGTAGTAGTGGTGGCTTCGTTTCGTTGTGCTACTATTATTTAGGTTAGTTTCGTGAGGAGACCGACTAACCAGCTACTAAAAAACACAAGACCATCATCTACACACCAACCAGATACAAAAACGAGCCCGGCAAGGCATGTGTGTGCACATTCTTTCTACTTTTTTGCTCCTTTTTCCTTGTCATGATCACGACGATGATGATGATAATGATGCCAAAATCTACACAGTATCATCATCGTAATAGACTGCTTGAGTAAAGTGACTGTCTAATGTAATGTATATATGAGATATTCCATAAAGCATACGAGACCCTTTCTAAATATAGAGTATAGATTGTGTTGTAATTCTTCTTCTTCCTGGAAGAAAAAAGTTTTGGGAATTGCTAAAGCTGACAAAGTGTAGGCTTTGCAAAAAAACTGACTGTGCCTAAGTATATAAGGAACTGTTAAGAAGGAAAAAAGAGCTTCAGTTTCTTCATGTATTCTTTTGAAATTCACACGGGAATCCGAATGAAGTATCCGTCGTATCAGCTTCCAATGTTTTTACTTGTTCCATTTTTCGGCCAAAGCAGTTTAAAAAGCCAGGAGCTCAAGTTGAACTCCACCAAGATATAAATTTTTGCACACATACATAATGTGAAAGGAGAACGTATGAGAAAGTTTGGGAAAGCAACCCTCTACTTCTTCTCCTTGCTTTCTCTTCCGATATCTATCTTTGCATATCATGTTGTTTTACTTACGTAACTAAAGCACAATTTTACGCTATGCGACACAAATGCATGCATGCATACATCTCCCAAAAAAAAAGCACAATCAAAGAGGAACACACACACCCAGCAAGCAAGTATCAGGATAGGTGAAGCCGTGCATAAATACACAGTATGGGTTCTGAGGTAGTTGATGGCACTCGTTTAGTTTTTCTACTGCATAGTTTATAAACGAGACAATGCAATTTCTCTTCGTGAATTACGAACCTCATAAAAGTCTTTTCCTGAATTTCAGTTACTACATTTTCCACTCTTACACCACAACCCCTATATAATACATAATATAAATTTGTGCATGAATACATGCCTGCACGTGTACACACCAATAGCACACATACATTGAAAACATAACGGTTAAAAGTGAGGAAGCGACAGGAGATAGCAAATATTGTGACATTCCTCTGTGCATTCCACCACACACACCGCCTCTGCCTGACTTCTGCCTCTGCCATCCACCATCAAACCCAGCAGCAGCAGCATTTGTGAAGCCGTAACAAAAGTAAATATACTTGTAACAGCAGCAAAAGAGTGGAAGGTTGTGAGTTGTTGTAGCTCACTTTTTTGCTGCTGTCGAGTTTCATATGACTGTTGCTTTTCTCTTTTCTCTGTTATTCATACAAGTTCATTCCAGGATGAAAATGTTTTGCTTTCCTCAGTTTGTGGTGGTGGTGGGGGCTGTGATAAAACAAGGCCAAACAAAATAAGCAAACATATTATGAACCAAGTTTACTTTTCGCCACCCATGACGCGTTTCTCTCCTCTCGCTGTTCCTCCCTCCCCTTGGTTAACGTTATTTTCACATTTTTTATTATTATTTTAACAAGGCATATGTCTCTTCGTCTCATGGAATGTGTATCACCCATAAAAATTAACTCACGTTTATATTAGTTTTTAGTTTTGATTTAATTTAATTACCTCCAACATGTTGGCTGAGTAAACTAATTAAAAAGTACTACATGCCCGACATTGTGTACCATATTATTATGCCGCTCTGCTCTGGGTGTTGATGAAAATGACGACACACTCTCGACTCATCGCCACATGAAGCCAAACAACTCTTTATGCATTATCTCCAACCACCAATGCCAACAACATGGTGTAATATGAAATTATGGAGGAAACAAAATTAGGTCTTAAGAGTATCAAATAAAATATGAAATAAGCTTCCTACCCCGTCTGCTTTAGTAGTCAGTTTTTTCATTTTTCTGAATAATGTCAAGCATGGTATTTTGCATTAGTAGTACATTTCGTCCGAAATCCGACATCGTACTGGGAAACAAAATTTCGTCAAAACTCGTGGAGTGTTATGTCAGCCGACGATTTTTTCTGTGCTAACCTCAATTTTACATTTCTAACCAAATTACGCTCCGTAATGGCCCATACAATACGGCATTTTCAAGAGGTTTTTTTTTATAAATTGGGTAAGTCCCGTATAGCACAACGCGCCACATGATGGTTCCTGTATGGCCTGGTCAGAGAGAACGAGCGGAATAACGGAGTGTATATATACGTACGTCAAGGAAATCTTGGCAATTTCTGATTATGATTCTTCTCTCACTGTGCTTTGTGTTCCACTTGAAAATTTCCGCATTTTCTTTCATTTTTCTCAAGATTCTCATGAAAGGACATTTTGTACGAAAAAATGAAGGGAAAGGAAGTGAAAACAGATGAGAGGGCGAGAGAAAGAGGGAACAGAAAATTTCCTTTAGATGAGAAATCTTTCCTTTTTCCTTACAATGCTTTTCCCATTTCCTGAAAATTCACGGATTCGCCGTTGTCTCCTCTCGTAGTGTCTCTCTCGCGTATGCTGAAAGGAAACAAAAAGAAGAAGTGGCAAAGCCTGCAATAAGACGAACAGGGAGGAAGTCTTATATCTGAAAAAGATGATAGAAACTCATTCTAATGTTATACATGAGATTTGTAAACGTGATCGACATGTTTGATAACCATCATGATCATCACTGTCATCATCATCATCTCTTTCTCATTCCTTTTCCATCAAATTCTTCACGCCATATGTTCGGAGAAAGAGTTATACTTATCTGTTATGCCACTCTGAATTTGAAGTAACCACAAGCTAAATTTTCTTACGCAATACATCAAGAAGCGAATAAGGTGTTATTATGTAGGAAATCGCACAGTAAGTAAGGCAGTAGTAAATTCACTGTTTCGCGTTTTCCCCAACTTACATTTCATTTGTACGTATAACTATACTGACTGTTTTCATCACTTATGGCTTTACTCAGAATCATAAAGCAAGGCAAACTAAAAAGCGACAAAAATATCCTAATGAATTTATTTTAAGCATGATAAAAAAGTACGTATGATAATAATATACAATTCCTTTGCCATCTACTGATGGTGGTGAAAGTAGCCAAATATTCCAAAGGTTTAACAAACTCAACACACACGACGATGAATGAAGAGTGGCGTGGTTTAACATGAATTGTAAAATGAACTTTTCCATGTGTGTTGCGTCTTTCATACGAGAAGTTGGTGCAAATCACCTTTCAGGTTATATATATATTCGCATCCAGGAATTAATCATTTTACAAAGCAGACCAAAAATGTTGATTGCTTTTCAGTTTGTTTGTTGCAAAAAAAGAATGGGTTGACTGCTCTAGTCTCCCTGTTACTACGCCTTGCCAGACTAGACCACAAAACGGAGACGAGTGATGAAAGAAAAGCTCCAATAACACGTCAGTCTTGTTAGAAAACACTGTTGTTAACAGCCTCCTTTTGTCTTCCCATTTTCTAAATGCAGAAATGGTTTGTGTAGTTTTTTTTTCTTTCTATTTCCAACACCAAACCAACCAAGTAATATGCATCTTCAAGGTAAGTTCGCTCAGGGAAAGCCTGACAAGCTAGGTAACAAAACGAGTCATATTTCACACTCCGAGAGCTCAAATCAGCGATGATGGGCTACAACCTACCACCACACAGCCAACAACTGACGAAGAGACGAGAGCGAGAGAGGTCTGTATTCTATTTGCTGCGGCTGCTGCTGCTGATTTCTTTTCTGACGTTCTTGGTAGAGGCCTTGCCTTGGTTTAGCCTCGATAATAAAAATGAATTCAGCATCAAATTGCGTTTATTCATATGTATATATTATATATGTACTTACAGGAATATTATTGACGTTAGAAAAAGATGCCTTGGAGTATTAGAACGAAAGATGGTGGTTGGTGCTGGGAGCTAAGTGGTAAACATTTTACGTGTCTTACTTTTCTCAGCTTTCTCCACACAGATATACAAAAACACTGATTGATGCAGAGAGAGAAAAGATGAATGTACTGAGTGGGCTTCACAATATAACGGCCTGGCGTGGGGCATGGTATGGTACTTGGAAAGCGAAGGTGTTATTGCTTTTGCCTTTGCTGTGCTCCGTATTTTTTTCGTCTCATCCTGAATAAGGAACTAAATTGCCCCTTTAGAAATGCATGAGTAGCTCGCTTGATTTGCTCCTGTCTGTTTTCCATCATTTCATCTATCGTGTGTATCTTCAATTCGTCTGCTTCCCTGTCTTTTTGAATCCTTTTCAACCTTTTCCCCTTTCGTTCGTCATTTTCCTCCTTTTGCTTTCACCTTGATTTCATTTCATCATTGCCTCCGCGTGGTACTTAAGTTTGCCACTTCCACGCTCAATACCTGCCTGCATAATATAGCACGCGCACATTTTGTGATTGATATAAACTACATGATGCTTTTGCTTAGCTGCTGATTTCTTTTTTGCAACCACTGGAAATGCTCATCAATAATAATAAGTTTGTATTTTTCTACGTTGCGTGTCAATATACAAATTTTGCTAGCTCGGCGCATACTACTGCTGAATATTAGATGATGAAATTGCAATTTTTTTTGGATGAATGAGGAAAAGAGCTTCATGATAATATAAAAGGTTTATATACAAACGCTCAAATACTTATGCATATTATGGTTATGCAGGATACGATGTATTTCATCGTCAGCAGCAGCTATGGTTTTTCTGATTGCGTCGTTTTTATTTTTGGATTTTGTTTCGAGAAAGCAGTTTTGATGATGAATTCTATTTGAACAGGAGGAAACTTCCTGTTGATGATCAACGTTTTCGAAGAAATGAAGAGTTTTTCTTAGAAATGACAAATGACTTCCGTAGACAAAATTTAATTCAGTCTGTTTTACTTTTAATCATCAAAATTTAAATGGTATCGTATTAACTGTCTGCATTTCCTGGTACTAATTTATTTCAATGAATTCGCTTAAGCTCGAAAACTTGATATTGTTGTTGTTGGTCCGATTATAATTGTTTTAAAAAGTCATGCTTGAAAGATGGAAAGTAAGAGGGAAGCAAAAAAAATAGCATGGAAAAAGTTGAAAGTGAATTACGGGGAGAAAATTCCCCTATAGTTTAGCTGGCAATGTAATGCATCATTCTACTAGAGAAGGCATTCCCATTTTTTCCTCTGTATTTACGACCCATTCTCCAAAAACTTATTACGTAGATGCTTTATTAACCGAACGATACACATCCCATTCCATAAAGTCAAGAATATAATAGCGAAGACAATTTTAAACTTTAAATTACATTCAGTGAACGTGTATATTTACGCAGGAAAGCCATTTGGTTATATATTTCTAAATTTGAAATGTACCAATTTTTCGTTGGGCATATGCATGTGCATGTACTTCATCCACTTCTTTCGCTGTTAACAGTTGTTAGTGCTACGCAGTGGAAAAAATGAAGATTTATTTTGATTGTATGCGGCAGCTTCGTAATCTACACATTTTCTGCAAGGAATTGTCTCCTGTGTGGGATGCGTTTGGATGTTGATAATATGGGACCGTTTTATGCCTCGTATACTACCCACTTTATCTTACGCTATGTGGTGCTAAATGGTTTTCATACGCTGCATTGACTAGCCATGGTCGCCATCATATACGAAATAGGTTGAGTATGGAGAATTGATCTATTATATTGTCATACAATATTATATACTCTTCCACAAGACGGACATTCTCATTTTCTCAAACATATACGATACGCTGTAACGACATATATATGGAGCGTAAACGACTGCAAAAACAGCGATTAGGTATGCATACTTTCTTTTCTTGTATCCTTTCCGGTGCTGATTGAAAAACGAACAACTGACAAATGCTCCGCTTTCGTCGCTTTATACATTCCATCAGACTTATCTTAATATGATCCATGTGCATTTAAGCTCCGCAATGATGACAATTTTCTGGAAAGTAATTGATGTTTTCATCCGAGTGTCCACCCCGTTTCGTACAGCTACTCAGATCATACGAAAGCTTTGCACCAGTTTTTCCTTTCACTCCAAAAGCTCCCAATGTTCCAATCCCTTTCTTTAAGAATGAAAAGCCAGTTTTCTTCGATATGGAATAATGTACCGAGGAAAGAAGGAGGTACTACTCGATCTGTCCACAAAACAACTCGCAATGTTCTCCAGTTGGCACGCAGAAATATGAATGCATATATACACATTATAGGGAAAAACATTCCTTTTCCAAGTGAAGGAATGTTCTATAGGTATACAGTCGCTCACTCACTCTCAGTCAGTCAGTTTGTTTTGAGTACACATGAGTGGAAAGCAAATGGTGTGGACGGAGATTAGAGCTTTTGCTTTCTGGAATGTCTCTTTATACACACCAGTTAAGAAGATGGGATCATTATTACAAAAGGCGATAATTCAAAGACTGACGGATGAACAAAATCATATAGTATATGGTATATTTTAGTATATACCGTTTTTCTTTTAACCATTAACCACACTCCTTGTACAAACTCCGTTTCGCTCCCTTTTGTTTGTTAATACATAGGTATAATTTACTTATAAATTTATATCCCTTTGCTGCAGCATATATATTTGTGTGTATGCTATAAATGCATATAGTATAGTGCATCACCGCGAGAAAGGATGGGTTTTCATGTGTTCCATTCCACAAGTCAGTTTTTAGAAAAGATCCTTTTCTCGGTAAATAAACCCGACAAATCGAGACGTAAAGATGCACCTTTAGACAAGTTTAGTACATAATTTGTGGCTTGGGAATCAG
>JAQGAP010000924.1:0-24901 GCA_034697805.1 Orchesella bifasciata | reverse complement strand
TTACTCTCTAGATCCAATCTAGCTAACGCCTCCTCCACACTTTCGCTGCAGTCTGCTTTCCAAAAAGGCATCCTCAACTGTGGGAAGAGGTTGTGACCAGCTTGATGAACGGAAAAATCTATCGAAAACAGTTTAAAAATATATATTATTCACAAACTGTAAATCGATCAGATGATCTAACAATAAGTACACTGCAAATATATAGCCTCTTACTGCAAACAACAAACAGTATCTGAAGTGAAAGAGATAACAAAACTGTACAAACTACCTGTATAATTGATGCCAAGGGAAACTATTAAATTGTAAACACTAGTTGACACTATGTAATCTAGTCAGCCCACAGGATGAGGAAGATATCTCCACTTGTGAATCCACCCTTTTAACTTAGCACGACTTGGGATCTACATATAAAGCTACACGTCAAAAGTCTCCACTGTACAGTTAACTGGAGCAATAACTAACTCCAAACTCATTAAAATTAGTGAAATATCAAGTGCACATCTATATCTGAGCTTATTTTCCTTATGATATATTCCTTTCCACATGTAAATTTAGTTTCCGTCTTTCACAACATAAACTAGGGAATTTTCACGATGCCCCAAAAATCCGGATCACCTTTGTATACAAGTATAAACCTACCAAATAGGAATATAGAGACCTTGCAACGGATTATAGATAAACATCATGTCAGAAGTCACGCTGTCAGTGTCAGATTTCAAAAATGCCCACTGATTCTTGATATATAACAAAGCATGTCAATGTGACCCCACCTAAGGCCAACAGCCGAACCTCGTGATATATGGGCATGTGCGTTAACTTCCTTTAGTTATTAGCTTTCGATTGATATAACATAATGTATACCTTACGCTTGAAAAACTAAAGGTCGTGACTTTTGACTAAATTTCCAACTACGTTGCAAGTTAATAAACACGAACTTCGATAATAATTTAACTTAGCGAATTCAACAAAGAACCGGCTTACCTTACGATGCACGACGGTTGAGAATGAACACTTATCTCACACGTCCTTGGGAAGGAACGACCTGTGAAAACACAAAGAAATGAAACCATATTAATCATTAGAAATAAGTCAACCGCAATTTAAAACAGATGACAGCTGTATTACTAACTGAGCCAAGTAAAAGCTTATCATCTTTCCCTCCTACTGCTACTTACAAACTATGATTAGACACCCAAATTATGTTCACTCTGTCAGCTGACTAATCTTGATTCTTCAAGATTTAACTTACTTTTTTAGGTAGACTGTAACTAACTTAAGCTTTACTAGGGTATTTTGTACTCGGTAAGCTTTGACTAAATGCACAATAAGCAGGCAATAAACTCAACAGTTTAATCTTCCTCGTCCTCTTCACCATCGAATAAAAGATAGTCTACTATCACGAGACCCCAAAGAACACAAAAAGTAATAAAAATGACAAAAGCGGTGTTAACCGCTAATGAAAACTGGTCGTCTCCCATTTTCACTGAAAAATTAAAACTGGTTTTAAAAAAAGAGATGAAATGAAAACTTACTCTCCCTTATATACCCCTCGCACGTGCAAGTTGAACGGGATGAGAGCCTTGTCAATGTGTATAATATTTACATTTATTTTATACTTCTTTCTGCCCTTCATACGTCGATTTGATGACTCAAATTTACGGTACGACATAATTAGAGTGTGATCTTTCTACTCAGCTACTCAAAACTGATCGGGGATCACTGGTTAATTAACAAAAACTGATTAAAGTTGAGCGACGAGCTAACCAACAAGAGCTGTCAGAGTTGGAGAATGGTTTGAACGGGCTCCCGCATGCAGCTGGGGCGAAGCGAGACCATGAGTGCGTTAAACCTTATTGTGTATTTACCAAGCTAAAGAACGTTGATCCCTATGTTCAACAATGACCAAATTTCTCCTTCCGTTAATTATGCTATGCAAATACGAGAAGTTGTACGAATTGAACTTTCTTTTAACTACTGCTCATCAACTAAATTATTAATATGGGCAAATGTTGAAAATCATGTCCTGTCCTATTCAGATTGTTTCCTAAGTAGTGCCATTCACCTCACTCCTCACCTTATTGTCAGTCTAGTAGATATCGCCTGCTTCTATAATTTTAAAAGAATTAATTAAGAGCAGAATGCCTGTTAAATAGTTATTATATGATGGCCATCGAAATAACCAATTACACTAGTACTGCTGTGCACATAGAAGCCTATGTTAAATTAAAGTAAGTTATCTATAGCCATGAATTTTAAAATGTGCTTGGACCCTTTAGCTGATTGACTAGTAAATAGGAGTGCTTTATTATTATTACTTAAAAAATATATAACACATTAAATTTATGCATTTAATAAATCACACAGTATAAAAATGTAAATACTTGTAACAGCGGTAGTTTAAAAATAGATAGGAGTAATCGTGAGTTGATCAGATGAAAAACTGGCATGCAGAAAAAGATATGATTCACTTTTGCAATTTCATGCGGCTTCTGCGGTTTGGCTTTACAAGTGGTTCAATGGATTTTGATAATCTTGTGAGCTTAAGTTCAACATCACCAGTTTGCTAACCAGTTTATAATATGAAAGCTTTCATTCCCTCAGCTCTCCCCTTCGTTTCCAGTCGGGTGAAAAAGAATCGGCGACCGGAAATGATGTGGGATGGCATTACTGCTGAGAAATTTATTGTGTTTGATACCATATCATATCATGCAATGAAGCAAAGTCCTAAATTAAAAACCACGGTTCCGCATGAATATTTACAGATCCGTTTCATAAAGATGTGGCCATACTAACATATATTTACAGTAGTGGACTAAGTAAGAGGCAAGGCCAACCCGTCAGCCAGCTTCTGAATAGAGGAGATAACAAGTGGAAAGATTTTTATCAAGTGTATCCACTCATGTTGGCTCCAGTGGAGAGAATCTTCCTGGAAAAGATCAACATTAGTCTCCGATGCTACATAATACATTTATGTGGGCCTGAACTGTAATGAAATGAAAGCATCTCTTTTCCAAGGAACAATTTTTTGACGTATGTGTTTCATCCACTGCATTACACTACTTTGAAAGGTAGGCCAAAAAGGGTGGGTAGTCGAGTCATTTCGTGATTGTAATATGCACTCGCAACACAACTATTATACACACATTCCCTACGTACATGAGTGAGTCTATTATCTCCACAGAGAATGTTAGTCCCAAACACCAGCATTATGTTATTGTACCCCATTCTCTTCTCTTCCTCTCTTTCTGTTCGATATTGAAAAGGTTTCTCTGTTTCCCTGACACACGCAACTATGAAAACTAGCTTTGGCTTCACTTGTTTCACCATTTTTTCATGCAGAGCATTAAAATACACACACATATCCGCTTCCAAACTGCTGCTGCTCCTATTCTATTCTCCCCTTTTCCTAGTCAATCCCACAAAAAAGGAATCTTGCATGGATTTGGATTTAGAAAAGTTTTCTACTCAAACTCATGGATGGATAGATGGGAACGAGTATTATGGACAAGTACGAGACTAATGACAAGCTCACTACCTACTACTACTACCTAATATGTACCTTCCTCCCTATAAAACCTTATGCGCAAGGATTTCCCAACATACACACATACACATATTATTATACGGAGACTTGTAGTAAAATACAAACTAGTCTTGAAGTTAAAGAACAAGAAAAAACGGTCAACTTGACAGAATGTCCAAAGACAAGTGTAATGTAATGGGAGTGTATAAACACCGCTTTCTTTTCATACTCACATCTAGTTCTACAAGCATGATGTTGTTGTAAGTACAAATGATTTTTTTTTTGTGTTTGTTTCCGAATACAGTCTACACATTTTCCCGTTTGTTGTTGTGAAAACAGGGCATTATTTGGGAGATAATATCCAGGGAAAAGGAGCAAGACAGATAGATGGTGAGATGAGATCAGTGAAATGAGATGGGAATAGAGCATTTCCATGTCAATTTGCTAGCCTTCTTGTGTCAGTTAGTTTATCTGTTGTGTAAAGACATTTTGAATCTGTGTACTCTCGCACTGTTCTCTCTCTCTCTCTCTGCTCCCGAGTTCCGAGCACGAAGAAGACTCCGATTTCCGAATCCTTCGAGTAGGCAACAGCACACGAGTTAGAAGTACATACCCATACCACACCACTCTTATTTACATAACACAACTTTTGTTCTTTTCATTATTGGAGAGAAGTCAGTGAGTTAGAGCGGAGCGTAATGTAGATAGAGAGAAAGTGGTGTGTAGAGTTACGTTTACTCTCAGCAATCTTTGTACATTCATCATCATGATGGGAAAGCAGTTTGCCAGAAATCCAACTCCAACTTGAGCTAATGTGAGTAACTGAGTGAGTGAGTTTAGTAGTTGGTTGGTCGGATGGAGTAAATTGTGAGAACATCTTCTTTCCCATAGCATAAGTGATATATCCCTCAGCGTAGGTGTTTCATAGAGGAGTTCTCTCTGCAGACGCAATTAATAAGGGGAATACATTACCTAAAATAAACCTGCCCGAATTCTCAGTTTCATCTTGCTGAAACAAGAGAGTCTCTCCGAGAATACGGAGAGGATATAAAGGGACTCACACAAGGTGTGAATAAAGACCCAAATTGACCACCGTGCTCCAGAATCAGTTTTGTGGGCGAAAATTTTCAATCAAATTAACTGGAGAGTGGTTAAAATAAATTACTACAAAAGTGAGTACTTATTCTCAGTTCAAATCATTAGCACAGAGTTTAATCAAGAAAAGTGTGCAATTCCTTCCAGTTCAGGATTTCATTCAGGTCATTTCCGTAGAGGGATTACGTTTATTCATTGTTTTATGTTGTGGTTCATGGTAGGAAATAAAAAGGACTCAAATTTGTCCAGTGCAGTTGCAGTGGTTTGGTTAAGTGATCAATATGAAATACATCTACGCTTTCGCAATCCCAAATTATTCACAAATCAGTAAGATCTCAAGTTTGTAGTCAACTTCAAATCAAATCGATCATCATTTATAGGTTTGAAGTTTATTCTGAACTTTCTTTCGTTTTCATTCCTAATTTTGAGTTTTGTGTTCCGTTCAAAAGATATTAATTTTTATTGTCCAGTTTGAGCTATAATATAATCTTAAGTCACCGCAAACATGTCGCTGGATCATTTCGGTCACGTAGCATTAAAATGGGATCCAAAAAATCTCGAAATCCGGACCATGTCAGTAGAGAAGACGTTAGAGCCATTAGTTTTCCAGGTAACATTGCTCCGCACTTCGGCTTCTTTCTTGAATCGCATTTCATTTAAATTACACATGTAAAAATGGAATTTATGTGTTTCAGAGTCTGTCGTGTGTGTTACCTTTAAAAATTTGCAAACACTCATTAATTGTTACCTAACTCTCTCTCTTGTTGGTTGTGTCAGCATCGCAATCGCATCATCACTGCATACCGCATTCATTCCATGTGTTTTTTAAAAAAGCTGCACTTCTGCACCGCACTGCACTTTTACTACTGCAAAACATTTAAAAATTAACATACTTAACAGCACCATAACATCACGACATAAAAACTAATTGCCAATATTTGCACTCACACTAAACTACCTACACTTAATAACATATTTAGTGATGCCAAAAAAAAATACCCAAATTTTACACACTTTAAATGAAACTCAGAAAAGCACGTGCTTTATCCTAAATGGGCCTGAATGAAACTAATTTTATGCAAACTGTACAAAAATGATTGAATGAATCCACCCTAATATCCAACAACTTGGCAGAACCAAACCACTACTCACTTGATTAAAATTAAAAACTGCACAAACAAAACCAATTCATTCCGATAGAACAAGAAAATGTACATAATTGCTATATACTATCTATATGTTATATGTGATCCGCTTTTTATTTTCAGTGACTGAGAGCTCTCCATGTGTGTTTCAAACTTTTCCTCATAAAAGTATACGAGTAATTCCTACTTGTCTTGACAGTTTGACAACCAAATCATAATTACTTAATGAAGCCGTCCTACTCTTTTACTTGTGCTTGTCGCCATCCATAGTAGAAAATAGTCTAGTCTTGTTCATCATCACTTGTTGGGCCAGTATCAATCAGCAACAATCTACATTCCACATTTAAAGAAAAGAGGGAATTCAGTTGACATTAAAAGTCAACCTTTAGATATCTCTTTTTCTTAAAACCGTTAAAAAGAAAGGAAATATAAAAATGACACTGGGAATTGACAACGATCCGGGGCAAATCGTCCTCAGATGGGATCCCAAAAATTTAGAAATTCGAACTCGCTCAGTTGAAGTTACCCTTGAGCCGTTGGTCATGCAGGTACAAACATTCAATTTGACAGTAAAACTTAATGGGGGAGTTTACTCTATTTTTCCTCTCTCTTTCACTCTTTTATATTCAATATATACAGTACAATAAATATACATGACTATTATCTTTATCTATCATAGATTTCAAAAGCTTGCGATTTAGGAATGCTAAAAATAATGAAACTTTGCGCATTCCAATCATTTGTCGTGTCAATTTTATCATAATGCTTTACTAAAATCATCCGAACTAACAAATTGTGCACTGTGACTTATAATGCCCCGGTCCCCGCATTTATTTCATTTTTTACTGTATGTTCACTAATGTTGTAAGTAACCTTTAGCACTTTTCGTCTTATTCTTTTCTGTTCTAAGCTTGCTGCCTGGTGCTGGGCTGAGCGACCTTGTACTACTATTCGCATGTTGAATGTGTACAGAATATGTATGTATATTCATGTGTCTTTTGTAATATTATACCCATATCATATCTCTGCATTTTTGCATGTTTCTCATCCTTCTCTCATTTCACGTGCTGAATAGCTCTCTTTGTCTTTGTACCATGTGGTGATGGCATTCTTTTACATTTATTCATAAAGTTGGCAAAATGTGAGTGAAACCCGAGTTTAAGAAACCCCGGCTCATGATTCTAGGTGACGACGCTTGTAAATACAAAGGGACCCTCAAAAAAGAAAAAGGGTCGCTCGAAAAGGGCTCACGTTCTGGTCGCTGCGGTAGAAAAAGCTACTGAAAATTTCATTGAGAAGGGGGAACAAATCGCACATGAGAATCCCGACATCAAACAAGAAATGTTGGCAGCCGTCGATGAAGTCAGAAAGACTGGTATGTTTGCTGAGCTGATAAGCTCCTTTGAAGTGTGTCAAGAGTGAGAGAAAAATGGTTTTCTTAAAATAAAAATTGGTTTCTCAGGCGAGGCAATGAGTTTAGCAGCCAGGGAGTTTGCAGATGACCCATGTTCCTCCCTAAAACGAGGGAATATGGTGAGAGCAGCGAGAAATCTGTTGTCAGCAGTCACGCGTCTATTGATATTAGCGGATATGGTGGATGTTCACCTTCTCCTCAAGTCATTACGGGTTGTAGAGGATGATCTAGAGAAACTGAAGAATGCCTCCAGTCAGGGCGAACTCATGGATAGCATTCGAGCTTTTGGGAGGAATGCCACGGAGTTGATGCAAGCGGCTGCGAAGCGACAACAAGAGTTGAAAGATCCTCAACTCAGGGATGACCTGGCGGCGGCGAGAGCCCTCCTCAAAAAACATTCCACCATGCTGCTCACAGCTTCCAAAGTCTATGTTCGTCATCCGGAACTCGCAGCCGCAAAAGCTAATAGGGACTTTGTGTTTCGGCAAGTTTGTGAGGCAGTCAACACTATCTCAGATGTGGCACAGGGACGCTCGGGTGTGGGAGGTCATCCTTATGACGGTCCTGGAGAGTTGGCTGCTGCGTTGGATGATTTTGATGTGAGTGATTTTTAATTGATGAGGAAAATGGATAATGTTCCATTTGATGGGTTGATTAATGACCAATTCCCAACTTCCATTTCCGGTTCATTTCAGGAACGCATCATTATGGAGCCATTATCGTATAATGAGGTTCGAACACGACCTTCATTGGAGGAGCGACTGGAGTCAATAATTAGTGGAGCTGCTCTAATGGCAGACTCATCTTGCACACGGGATGAGCGACGAGAGAGGATCGTGGCTGAGTGCAATGCAGTGAGGCAAGCACTCCAGGATTTACTTTCAGAGTATATGGCAAATGTAAGTAATAATAATGTTAAACCAACGCTCATGTATGCGAATTTCTCTGAAATTGCTTAATAATTACTAACATCCGATACAAATCTGAACAAAAAAATGTGCCCATATTAATTAATGCATGGCTCGTGTAAGTATGCTATACTGCGAGTGTTCATAATACCATCCAATTTTATCCACGTCAGATTGGAAAGAAAGATCGAAGTGAGAATTTGGAGCGAGCGATTGAGCATATGTGCCGGAAGACAAGGGATTTGAGACGTCAGTTACGGAAGGCTGTAGTGGATCATGTTTCTGACAGGTAATTGCATTCCATTTCTCAAACACTTTCCAACTTTAATCAAAAAAAAAGTTTAGGAATCAGTTGAAACCTTCAAGGAAATCCTGTTCTGAGTGACAGCTAAAGTGTGTCTGTATCAGGATGAGTGAGTTACAAAGATGTATTTATGGTTGTAGCTTTTTGGAGACGAGCGTTCCACTCCTTGTCTTGATTGAAGCAGCTAAAGCGGGTAATGAGAAAGAGGTTGAAGACTACGCACAAGTTTTCACCGAGCATGCCAACAAATTGGTAGAGGTGCGTGAAAACACTGTAAAAAAATGTTTACAAACGCCCCAACACAGTTTATACACGGTTGCTTTCACTTTCTCCGGTGTAGGTTGCAAATCTTGCGTGCAGCATGTCAGGAAATGAGGATGGCGTAAAAATGGTCCGCTATGCCGCATCTCAAATTGAGAATTTATGCCCTCAAGTAATTAACGCAGCGAGAATCTTGGCAGCTCGCCCAAAGTCGAAGGTTAGTTGAATCTAGACAGAGTGCTTCGGCAGATGAAAAAAACAGAAACTTTTTTTTCACTCAAAGTTTCATGTTACACCCAATCTGAATGTAATCACAACATAACAACTTTTTTTTATATAGGTTGCGTTGGAAAATATGGATGTTTTCCGTGAAGCTTGGGAGAATCAAGTGCGGATTTTGACAGAAGCTGTGGATGACATCACTACAATTGATGACTTTTTGGCAGTGTCTGGTAAGCTGAGAGAGTAGAGTCCTATCAAACTTGATACAGTTTGACAGTGAAAAGTAATGGGAGAATGAAAACATGATAATTTAATCAACAGAGAACCATATCTTGGAAGATGTGAATAAATGCGTGCTGGCGTTACAAGAGGGTGATGCTGATTCATTAGACAGAACTGCAGGCGCTATAAGAGGACGCGCTGCGAGGGTTGCAAATGTTGTAACTGCTGAAATGAGCAACTATGAGCCAGGAATTTATACGGAAAGGGTTTTGGAAGCTGTCAAAGTTCTTCGGGAGCAAGGTTCACACTTAATTGAGAAAGTGGATATTTGATCATGTAGAGTTTTTATGGAAAAAACTAATTTCTCGGGGGTTTTGATATGATACTTCCAGTCATGCCGAACTTTGCACAAAGGGTTGAAATTGCGGTGGAGGCCTTGTCATCCAATCCATCGAAAGATGTGGATGAAAATGAATTTATTGACGCCTCAAGGCTGGTTTATGATGGCGTGAGGGAGATTCGTAGAGCTGTTTTGATGAATAGGGTATGTCAAATGGGAAAAATACACTTGAAATAAGTTCACATTAAGCAAATATGAAATGACTAACTTTTTTGTTAGGCTGATGATGAGCTCGATCCAGAAGACGTTGAGTTTGATGAGCATTACACTGACACGCGTAGCAAATGTGAGTAGTTGGTTCCATAACCCGTTTAATTGAATGCATATTAGGTTATTTATGGAATCATTTCTCCCTTATAGCGAGTGCGCATACTGGAGACCATATTGTTGATGAATATCCTGACATCAGTGGAATAACAACTGCGAGGGTACAGCTTTTTGAAAAACCAAAACGATGATAAATGAGGATACATAATGGATTGACTAAGATGAAACATTAATTTTTACAGGAAGCAATGCGAAAAATGACTGAGGAGGACAAGCAACGCATTGCACAGCAAGTTGAAAGCTTCAGAACTGAGAAACTTAAGTTTGACAGGGAAGTGGCAAAATGGGATGACACTGGAAATGATATCATTGTTCTTGCTAAGCACATGTGCATGATTATGATGGAAATGACTGACTTCACAAGGTAAACCCTTCTCGTGTTAAAGTCAAGCAATTAGCTGTAGCGCAGTCGAGTTAAGAGTCTAATTTTCCTAGCTTTGATGCATTTCTCAGGGGCCGTGGACCATTGAAGACGACAATGGACGTCATTAATGCCGCAAAGAAAATCTCCGAAGCTGGAACCAAGTTGGACAAGTTAGCCCGTCAAATTGCAGATCAGTGTCCGGAATCATCAACTAAAAAGGACCTGCTCGCATACTTGCAAAGAATTGCACTCTACTGTCATCAACTCAATATCACCTCCAAAGTCAAAGCGGATGTGCAGAATATCAGTGGAGAACTCATTGTTTCAGGGGTAAGTCATTCATTCACCCAGTTGCAACATAAATTATCTCATCTATACGCATAATGAAATTCCTTGTTTTAAATGTCTTTTGTATTTCAGCTGGACTCAGCCACCTCTTTAATTCAAGCCGCAAAGAATCTCATGAACGCAGTTGTCTTAACTGTGAAAGCATCCTACGTCGCGTCTACTAAGTATCCTCGCCAAGGAACCGTTTCAGTAAGTTGGAAAATTTTACTAATTCGCCTTTATAAAAATTATTTTGAAAAAAATGGGACATCATAAAATTATCATCTCCACCATGTGAGCTAGATGACATATGGAGGGCTGTTGGAGACCTTGTTTCCTTCTCCGTATGTTTGAAAGAGCAAAAATGTCTTCGGTTGGGAATTACTTTTTGTTTCAGCACAATTAGGAAGTGACAGAGACAGGGTTTGACAGGCTTGACACATCGCAATTCTATTTTCCTATTACATCAACATATTCCATTCTGTATGGTGTGAATCTGGTACTGCTCTCGCTCTCCTCCATTTATTTTTTCATCACATAATAGTTGTTATATTGTCGTAGGCTTTGGTAGAAAGCAAACAAAAACCCATTACTACTCACCACTCTACTTTTTAGCTCATCATAGTTAGTTACTCACTTTCGTAGAACTCAGAAAAACTCACTCCCTCTCACTTTGATGTCTGTTGTTTTTTTTGTGTATGTAACTAACATGTACATTTATGGTGATCATGAGTCATGACATGAGCTACTTTCTTCGTCGTCAGAAGCTAACTCACAACCAGAATTAATCAGTCATACCATAAATGAGCTGATGAGGTGGTGGAAAACTTCCGTAGACAAACCAAAGGAATGTTTTTTCATTCAAACCAAACAAATACTTAACCAAGCATAACACAAGAGAACATTAAGTAACAATGTCCGGGTGTGTAGTCAAAAATGTGGAATAACAAAAAAAATTGAAATACGAAGCAAAATATTTTGTCAAATATGTACATACTCTTTATGTGAATAATTGTTGCAATTTTCAATGTTGATTGTGATGTGAATGTAATACTCAAGATGCGGCCAAATGCTGGTTACGCGTCATGAGGTTTTTTGTGAGTTGAGACGCTTTCAGTAGAAGTGGAGGAGTAACGCTAATATTTTACTTTACAGCTACCTATCGTTGTATGGAAGATGAAAGCCCCGGAGAAAAAGCCATTGGTCCGGCGTGAAAAACCGGAAGAAGTTCGGGCAAAGGTGAGAAGAGGATCTCAAAAGAAACCTCAGAATCCGATCCAAGCTCTCAGTGAATTTCAAAGTCCAGCGGAGGCAGTTTAAACTTGGGAGAGGAAACATTGTCGTCAGAAAGGAAGAACAAGATGGGAAAATTTATAACGGGCAAAACTAGTTTATTCAGGAGCATGATGATCTTCATTCTTAATGATATGATATCGAAGAATTTTTATTTGAAACATGAATGTGAGTCAGAAATGGGATAAAAATTGTTCATAGCGCACACACACCGATACTACCCAATTCCATGCACCAAAACACTTTCTGGCACGGGACAAAATTCCACCATTCCACTTCACATCTGCACGTCACTTTCCAAATGACTAGGATAACTTATAAATAGCTGAAACTTCAAGTAAACAACATGCCCAGTCAAACTGGGAGAAAATTATTCAAGTGGATTATGCTAGCATAAAAATATGGTCAATTATTCACACAGAAAAATATTTGATGATGATGATGATGATGAAGAAGAATATAATTAATTATGACGCATAATATTATGCATATAAAAAAATAGCCGTGGGGATAAATGAGACAGTTTATTTTAGGTATAATGAAGAGGAAACACTACAAAAATTATGAGGAAGATGAAACACATCTATTATAAATTTAATTCCACATCCTATCTCCACATATGTATGTATTACCTGTAATTATCTCTCTGTAGAAACTCTATTGCAGATAAGAAGAGGAAAGAATTATTTAAAGTGCAAATTTTATGAACTTCCATAAAAGAATATAAATGTTCATTACAAATGATCCTATATTATTCTACTAGGTTCTATGACAACATTAAACTTTACATTATGTACAAGAAACAATATAGTTCAACTATTTCAATTGACTGTTCAATCAATGATAATTATTGCCCTCAAAACTTTGTTTTGTTCTTCAAAAGCAAATTATTAATCGTATACTTTTGGTTGAATACGTAAAAAGTGTGAAGAGGCTGTGTGCAACCATTTAAAACTTAAGTGTGCACGTACATACCACCCACTACTTATAATTACTACAAATATATTTTTTGCGTGAGCGGGTTCAAATAGGAGGAGGAGTTGGTTAAAAATATTAAGTAAAATACTTATTGTATAACGTTTTCTGTGTTAAAAAGAGGTTTGTTGAGCTTGTGTGGTTGAAGCACCCAAAACTATTTACTCAAGAACAAACACCTGAATCAGTTTCGTAAAAAACTCTTTTGGTTGAGCTAGTCAACAAATATACTCATACCAATACCAAGAATAACAGCTAATTTAAATAAACTGTATAGCTCATCTTCAACTCGATGTGACACGACAGAAATTCTTCGTCTTTTATTCTGGTGGGTTGCTGCCAATCTTAACCACGTTTGAATGTTGTGTTTGGTTCGGAACAGGGATATTATTATGTATTTTAAGCATCCTCTTGGGTTGCAGTAATGAAAACGTACTTAACTTTCACTATTTATTATACAACTTTCAGTTTGGTAAAGTAAGTACTTATTTATGTAGTTTTAGTAGATTTTCGTTGCGACCGTACTCGTAAACTCATCACTAGTTTTGTAGTTCTTGACAAAGCGCCATTTATTTCCGTATCTTTAACTTAACAGTATTTGCTTTTGTATGTGTTTTTAATTGTACTTTTTAAAAATATATTATGTGACAACAAGGGATTCATGTTCTCATTCTATTTTTACTATTTTCGCTTGTGTTGTAACTTGTAACTTGCGTTTTATGAAATGAATGAAAAATTCTTGTATTGAGGAACTGTCTGAAAATTGTAATTAATAAAGTAATAAAATAATATATATCCAATTATTTTTGGGAATACTGGCATGGGCAAGTTTTAATGGGGCATCGTAAGACTTTTTTTTATATTAATCGTGATTGATGACAACTTCACGATTCACGATATCAATAAACTACTCTTTGGCGCTTATCACCTTTGTTGGTTTTGAGAAACGCAGAATTCCAGTGGGAACTTCTTTAAACCTGCAAATTTGTGCATAAAATGACATGGAAAATGTTAAAATGTGTAGGTAGTTTGTAGTAGCTAATTCATGTCAGTTGAAAGATGAGACTTACCAGCGTCACAAACTGTGGCACAGTCAAACGAGCAACTATTAAGATAAAGTACACGGTTGCTACCACAGATATAATCAACCTCCGACGTGCATTCACAGGATGGACAGTTGCTTGGTGCTTGGGATGGAGCCGCAACAGCACTAGAAGAATCTGACGGGAAACGGACGTTGGAAGAAGATTGTGTTGCAATCACATTGTTTTGTTGATTCTGAATAGAATTAGAGCTCGGTTGAGCAGAAGCTGAAGAAGCACCTAATTGAGGGGCAACCTGAGGTTGGGGAGCGCTAGCAGCATTATTATTATTATTATTATTGCCAGCGCCTTGTCCAGTTGTTGGAATGAAAGAAGTTTCCTTAAAGGCTGAAATTTCACTGTCAGTGAGTGGCTTTTCTGGGGGAATTTCAATGGGAGGAAGGAGAGGAAAATCATTGGTAGTTCGGGTTGGAGCAGCCGGAGAAGGCCGTGGAGGTAATGGAGCAGCACCTGCTGGTCTGCCGGGAGGAAGAAGGTCTCGAGATGGAGGGCTTACAAGTCCATTATTCGAAGGAACAATATTGTTTCTCGGAGGAGGTGGAGGTGAGCGTGGCTTTAGTGTAGGAAACGATTTAGAAAGAGCAGGTGGTGGAAGCAAATCTCCAGCTAGAATGCCGTCTCCTGTTGCTTGTCGTTTCGTGGATGTTATTCCGAAACATAATTGCGAACTTAGCAATGTGAACAGCACAAAAGATGTGGTCCCGTGAAGGAACTTAGTTTCTGATAGATGATGGGGCATTGTAATACAAAGTTATGAAAATTTAGAACGGAATGCAAACAAAATCTCACTTCAAAACTTTCAACGCTTCTGCTCAAACAACAACGACTGTGGTTTGCGTGCTTGCTCAGAATGCCAAACATGAACTGTCAGGTGAGGATATGAATGTGGTTTACATGACTCGTTGCTTTCACTTTTCTGTAAGATGCCACTAAAAATTCAGTAAAAACCAAGCGAGTGGACACCGGATGCAGAGTTAAAGTAATTTTAATTTCAAATTTAAAGCAATCGTTTACACGCAAATTTTAGGATGACACAAGCTACACATTATCATTCATTCATCGTTAAATTATATATTTGAAGGGTTACTCGTTGTTGTGATGAACACTCTCTAACAAATAATTGCTGATCAATTTGTCTCGTCACACAGATAAATTTAGACAAATGTCAAATATCCATATCAAAACACTAATGGCCATAATGGATAAAAAGCAAAAACCATATAAACCAAATAAACAAAAGAAGCTACTCGTCACTGAGGTTAAAGTTCAGCAACATACCACGTCCACAAATACATAGTTCAATATTCTATTCAACACATTTAGAAGATACATGTCGACGTCTCATAACGAATGCGTTTGCAGATGGATGGGTATCCGAAGGACAATACTGTGAAGGACAGGGGAACACCAACTCATTTTCAAAATGCTCAGCAATTACCATTTTACATTTGTCACTTGCCAATTTTTCAACAATTGCTAAGAGTTCCTTTAAATCTTCCTTTACTTCCCAAATTTTGTTATCTACGTTATCCAATCGTTTTAGAAGAACGTTGAACATGGACCTGGTTTCGGATTCTGATCGAGAAAACTCATCAGATAACAAATTAAACTTCAAGTCAATGTCCTCCATCCGTTTTTGAAGACTGTTGAGCATAGATCTGGTTTGGGACTCTGATTGAGAAAACTCATCAAGGAAGCACTTCTCTAGGCGAAGAACTTCCTCCTTAACGGTTGAAATATCGACGGCTATCATGGAAGCAGTGGTGTCAGCACTCGGTTCAGATGGTGGGCATGGGAGTTGTTCTGAAGGTGGTAGAGGTGAAGTTGTAAGTGCTGGAGGTAGTTCTGATCCTTGAGGTGCCTGAATCAAACAGAAAATAACATGTCAATTAACAACTTGATAAGACTGGTTAGATAACATCTATCTGCTGCAATATATGATTTTAAGATGATTAAAACAAGTAAAACCTACTTTTCCTATTGGAAAAATAAAGATTGGTACCATCATCACTTTAGTAACGGTGATCAGGACAGCTCCTACCATTTTCATGGCTCCAGATGCCAACCAAACTATGCCATCCGTAAAGCCAGATCCTATGAATCCCCAAATACAAAACACAATGAAACATTAGCACCTTGCTCTCTAATTGCTCCACAAATTCCTCAGTAGTACGTTTCATTGACTTCTCTTATTATACACCGCATTACCAGCAAAACACTGTAGACTTACCCAAAACGACCAGCAAGACGAACAGAATCACAAAGGGTAACAAGTTTTTCCAAAATTTCATTATTTGGCAGTTGCAAAACCAATACTCACATCGTATATTTGGAACACCGTAGTTGGTGTTATTGAAATTGTAAACCATTTTTGTGCTATTCCCTTTGTTGGCTTCACAGATTTGGTTGTCAGATCCCCGGAATAACGCACAAGTGGCCAGTTAGTCCCAATAAAGTTGGGAAAGATCTATACAAAAAATGCTGGTTTCAGTTCAGAGCAAGTTGGTTCAACAAAAGTTAACGACGGAATGTCTAACGAAAGAGTGATGTGTATGAAATGCCATGTTGATTGCTAGCGCATCAGCTCACCTATTCACCTTCAAAGTAGGTTCTAATTCAACGAGGGTTCTTTACCGGATATGAATGATATAGATAATAATAATAATGGAATCGATTTCTAAAAGAAGGAGGAAACCGTAAGGAGTATTTTTTTGTAGCAGCTCATCTTTATTTTTGTGGACCCATCAAGTGCACATATTATTTGAGTTTTCACTTGCTTTACAACGATATGTTTCCGGAGATGATTAGAATGGTTCTCAAAAGAAAAAGTCAACATGATATTCATTCTTACATTGAGCACATCCCTACAATGAATGAAGCTATTGTAACGTACTTAACCATCTATGTTGAACTTAGACTTAGCATAATATGTATATGTATGGATACAATCACAGAAACAAAATAGTTAATTAATCATATATAAATATACTTAATATAATTAAATCACGGGCATGGTTATGCTTCCTATTAGTTCAAATGGAAGATACTGAAAATGAGAGGATGTTTCCACTAAATTCACAATGCGGTTGTTTAGCTCTCAAGACAAAAAAATCATATCATGTATGATGAAAATGAACACACGCTGATGCTGATAAAAATAAGGCGACTCTAATCTAAATTTGATATTTTCTTCGTGGTTGCAAAACAACTAAACTATTATCAATGGTAAATACTAGTTTCCCCTCTCAACCCACAACATAGTCTTTGAAGCCTTTGAAGGACTTTAAATTTTTTCGAAGGTGCTTGACCAAGTCGGCGGGTTGAACGAGGATAGAGATTTCCTTTCCAACGGCGTTCAGTCTGTCCTTGACTTCATTCTCCTTTGACATGAGACTCAAAGGACGGTTGTTTACTTCCGTGAGGTACCAGTTGCAAGGCGCTTGCCCATCCACGGAGAGACCTTTTGGGGGGAGACCGTAGCGAGCTGCCAATCCGTCCGGAAGAACTTCAGAGATTTCCCCGGAGCCACCTTCAGCCACTAATCCTAATGGCTCGCCGTCTCTACTTCGTTTCAGCGCGTAGACCTTCCCGTATGGTAGCCTTCGTATGATAAACTCCACCTGAATGAGTGAAAGGAAGAGAGTAGTTGCATTTTACCGGCTCAATTTTAATGAAAATACACTTTGGGGTCTAAAATACGTACCTGCGGTGATGAGACCATTTTAATAGCACGACTAGCTTCAACGCTTGACTGGACCGTGACTCCTGCCACTTTGAGAATTTGATCACCAACATGAAATGCGTAGTATAGCACTGGAAACTGCGTTTGCTTCCAACCAGCCACCCTGTACAAATTATAAATAAAAGAATTATAACTATGTGATTTAATTAAAATGTGGTGCGCTTAAACATTCAGTTAAAATGGGTTACTCACCAAACGGCACCTAGATAGTCGACGAAAGCTATGCTGCTCTGACAATCCTTTTTCCTCAAGATCACTCTGACTCCTCCTGGATGATTGATTTCCATTTGTAAGTGCATTACTTGCTGCTCCTTGAGAGGAACGCGGGCTCCGTTAGGTTGGACTTTCATGTTCTCATATGGCTCACTTGATTGCGAAGTATCACTTGACTGATTGTCATTTTCACCCCCCGTCGCCATTCTAATAAGATATTCATCTCGACGCAGTCTATACTCTCCAGTTCGACCGCCTATCAAAGCGTCGATTGGACTTCCCTTTAAAATAAATAAACACGATCCTTCGTTAAAAAGTTTTGCGACCATAAATTAATGCAAAATTAAGGATCTGTTGGCTAGTTGATAATTTATACCTGCAATTGGGCAGATGTTCCATTGTTTTCAAAAAACGTTGAATTCCCTATTGAACGAGTAGCATCCGGAGGCGGCCGGTTTCTGTTGCCATTTCTTCTCGACGCGTCATGATGATCACGACTAACTTCAGCTCTGTTGGAGCTTGACGGATGCTCAAGTCTGCCTAAACTAGATGACCGTTGACTACTCCCACTATTGTTCCCCCTGAAGAAAAAAGAATTTTAGATTGCCATTCTTCTTTAGAATATTTAGGACGATTGTAAATCATTTCACATACTTTATTATCCTCCTAGCATGGGAATCTCTTCCGGAACCTGACGGAATTTCTTCTTCAGGAGTTCTTTGGGACGAGGATCGGCTCACCCGGCTGTTCCTCCCATCCGTATCAGTACCGTTATTTTGAGAGCGTGTTTTGGCGTGATTGCTATTTCCAATAACAGGCTTTGCACCATTCCGATCAGGGATATAAATATGCTCATAAATGTTTTCGGAGGAAGTTGACTTCTTTGCCTTCGTCGCCGGAGCTCTTCTTGGAACAGGCAAACGGGGTTCCGGCACTGGAGCAGGAGTGCTCTCATTGGTTTCATTGGACGTAGCAGCAACTTGTGGTTGACGCTGCCTTGACTTTGTGGGAGGCTTGATAAACGTGACCTCCGAGTAATTAACCGAAACTCTACTGACGCACGGGTTGGAGTTGGAATGTGAGTTGTTTTCCTTTGACTGATTCCCTCCCACTTCTTCCACAGGGCTTTCTTCCCCGGATGAACTTTTGGCTTGCGATTCCATCCCATCTGCAGTTTGTTGAGGAGTTGCTGTCGTCAAGTTTTGCGAGCAGTTGACGACAACGGAGGCAGAACAGTTGGTTCTTCCTTTTTGGCTTGGTGAATCTGCTGTGGGATTGCTGTGAATACGCATGTCCCCATTCCCAATCACGACAACAGTTGTGCTCGTGGATGGCACTGGGCCGGTGAAATGATGACGCTGTTGACTCTGGATCACGTTTCCGGATGAGCTTCGATGAACGTTGTTAACCTCAACTTTAAGTTTAACGTTGATTTGCGGCTTTGGTTTCGTTGGTGGAGGTGGAGCTTCTTGACTATCTTCCTCGGAACGGGAAACTTGAGAGGTACTGGGAGTCCCGTTAGAAGAATCACTGTGAGAGTCTTGGGACGAGGAAAGCTGTGAGGGTCTTGGCGCACGCTCCCGCTCCGTGTTCCCATTCACAGTTAAACGACTAGAGGTATCACTGGGTTGAGACTGGCTTCTCGAACTTGTTGTTTCACCTGGAGAAAGAGAATTTACATATTTAAATGTGGAAAACTTTTTAAACACATTATTTGCAACTTTTTTTTTGGAGAAAGTCCATACTTCGATGTGAGCTCTCAGTCCTATTTGATTGGTTATGAGCTCGTTGATTTACACCTGCTGCTAATGCGCTTGGCGTTGGAGGCAAAGGTGAATTTGGATCCCTTGTTGATGCCACTGAAATTAATTTATAACATTCATTGTATTCCACTAACCTGCGGTATACAAGCCTCAACACCATCCACTTCATGATTGCTTACCTGTACAAAGCTTATTAACTTCGGGAAGTTTACTATACAGATTGTCCTTGGGGCTGAGAATGTTCATTTCCCTAAGTTTCCCCTGGAGGGACTCCACCCACTCAATCATTTGTTCCCAATTAGCTGCAACAAGACGGATAACTTCAGTCGGAAGAGTGACGGCAAACTGGTACTCATTATCTTGTCCCATAATCGAGGGTGACACATGAAGACAGTGGTTCAAGGAAATGGCCAATAGCGGCTTGTGTAGTGTTCCCATTTTCGGCTCCGAGTAGAACTCAAGCAGCGCCTCGACATCATCATGGACACAAAAAACTACCCAGAATTTTTCACTCTTTTTGGAAAACTTCTTGTCGTCTGGACTCTGACGCTTGAGCCAGGCATTCTTGTGAATCTCTCTCACACTCGGATGAGTACCTCTCGGCCGGGGGGCAACTGGAGGCTCGTTCCCCGCCATGAGACTGGTCGTTAAGGCCCAAAATGTTCTCCGTCTTGTGGCCAACTCTATAGAAAAGAAAACAAGATTTTGTTTCAAAATTGAGAGTCACACTCACAACTGCCCCGTTAATCTCTCTCCCAAGCATAATAACCAAAGTGACAGAGTTGCACAAACAGCTTAATTTTATTGTCATCAAAAACTCATAGCTTTCTAGATGCAATCTGCATAATGTCAACTTTTTCTTAAGTAACGTAACCCAACCGATAATTTTCTTGAGGATGATGATCTCCTCTGCCACACACATGCACAAGCTCTGTTACAACAAACTTACTAAAACTCAGAAGCAAACTGAAATGATGATGATGATGATGCTCATGAGATGATGATACGACTTTGTTCTCAATATAGTACTGTAATGTGATGTCTGTGTAGCAAGCACTGGGAGTAAAGTCATCTAAAAAAGTTTCCGCAGCTTTGTCATTTTCTTTTCTGCATGAAGCGTACCAGACCCCAGCTCACAATATGTAGCAACCAAGTGTGAACAATGGAAAAAAAGAGAAACGCTTTAAAGTCTCTTCTGCCTGCCTGCCTGCCCTCCATACAAAATTTGTTTGGCTTTGGCATACCATCTCAAGCGTTGTACAACTTTACAACGTAACAGAGCCAACACATCTTCGTTTCTTGTCATACATTTCATAATGTCTACACTCAAAACATTGCCAAAGGGATATTCGGTGCGTGGATGGTGGATGCGAATTTAGTTTTATGACATTTTATTCTGTTTTTTGAGATCAGTCACTCAACAAAATGTTTTGAGTGAACTATATTCATAGATACCTGCACAAAACGAGCCATTTCATACCAAGTTTGAATTGAAGGATGCAAAAAAAGAAACCGTAATGAATGCGCTCAGGTATGCATAAAATAAAGTTTGCTCCAACACCACGTTGCACAACCCATCCATATCCTTTACAATGAAGAGAAAGAGGGGAGGATTTATATTGAATTGAATTGCGAACTTGGTCTACAGCAGCTGCTGCGCTGAGTGAGCCAGTGGCACAGTAGCTGCAGTTAGTAACACCCTGCAAAAACGCTCCTTGAATTGCAAATTCATAGTTAACCAAGCAAAACGATTATTTTACGGTATGTAAATCCGTAACTCCTTTCATCCTAATTTTCTCAACTTTTTTAATACAAAAGAAAAGCCTTTGCCTTGGTTCACAACATCATACATAATATAATATATGTGTGTTCAGTTTTGTGTTGAAATGTAACGAAGAAAATGACATTATTATACATCGCGAAATATTTAGGTGGATGTGACGTTTGACGTGAGTAAATTTTACCTCTTGTGGGTCCTGGTCTATATCCAATCGTTTCACGAATAAGTGGCCGGTTCATTGCGAAAGATTTTGCTTGTAACGAGGTGTGGGGTACTATGGGATTACTACTTTTCTGTAGAAGGATCACCTTTCTTGGGAAATTAATGAGTAATTAAACACGCACGTTGCTTATGAGTCACTTCTGAGTTGAAGAGTACTTGACTTTGAGTCTGTATCGAGACAGCACACACACTTGAATGAAATGCGATGAAATGTCGAGATTCCGAAATCATTCCAAAGACACACAATTAATACACCTACGACAACAAGTCATCCGTTTGGGCTCAGTTTTATGACAGTAGCTAACGGCCTGATGTTTATGCATGTGTCAGTCAGCGTGTGCAGCATAGGAAATCCCAAAAAGTCCTTCAGAGCCAAGTTTTTCACATCCGGACCTTATGTCTCAATCAGTGTCTCGCCCAGTCTTGCATCCGCATAACTCCGATCCTCATTCAATATGTATGGATGTGAGAGGTAGGCAGAGAGCGCACGCATAACTAATATGGAGCATGCATCATTCATGCACAATGTACCTACATCTTTGTCAAACAAGATAGTCTCCGCCGGTCCGTCCTCCTGACTGACTTTTCTTTATCTCCGTTCCTTTGGGTAGGATGGAACCGGTGAGTAACGCTAAGCTGAGGATTTCAACGCATTCTTAGTAAAGGATCAGAAGATTGCGGGCCGACGGATGTCGTGTTTTCAATTCAAACAAAAGATTACATCCGATCCGAACAATATTAAAACGGAACATGAAAATTTGTTTCAACAATGCACCACGACATCACTTAAACACGTATGTATGGAGCGGAACCTTTTGTCAAAAATGTCACTGTCGCCACTTTATCATTCCCTTAAATACATACTGATTTGGAACAGGGTCTCACATTCCCCCAACGACACTTGATTTGTTGCCGTGTATAAACTAAACTCAATTATATTAGTTAACTGGACACGTGGTTTAATCTAGCCTGTAAAAATGCCAAGTATTGATGAATCGAATGAAAAACGTTTGGGCTCACAAATTTTCAATTGAATACTAAACAAAATTGTGATTTAAACAAGCACATCCGCATCCGTCCAACACAGATAAGAAGTTTGAGTGAACAAGCTCTTCCTTCCTTTTTCAATTAAGTGATTTTCCTCTGAACTTGCTACTCCCTTCAAATGACTTTGTAAATAGGAGGAAATTTCCTGTGTGTTCAAAACGACGAAGCACGTACTGATAATGCGGAGTAGTAATGAAATGAGTTCCACAATAATTTCAGGCTATTATAAGTGCCCACAACAAACGAGCACAAATGGACTCGTTTCACTCACAACCAACTGACAAATGTCACCTTCTCAATTAGGATGAATGATATGATGAATGGGTGATCGATTGATTGAGAAAAACTGAGCCATTAGTACAAAACAATACTAAACGTTAGCTCGTTTCCTTCCTTCCTCAACTCCTGACAGGTTTATATTATGCATCTCGTAGCGATTTGCATTATGTGCCGTGTTGCTGTTATGAATAGCAATTATTACAAGTGTATGGTTTTTCGATGGTCTTGGTTTGGTTTCCATCCACAAGAATGGTGCCATTGCGTTGGTGCACTGCAGTGGAGTGGCGCTGAGTTCCTTCCTCAACAGAGAGGAGAGCAAAAAAAAGAGATCACTTTGTTCGGTTGGTTATCACATTGTGGATAAAAGCGGTTGCGAACTGGTTGATATTTATTGTTATCGCATCCCATCTCTCTCTCTCCTCAGCACATTAGATTACTGTTATACAACGTGCGAAAACGTGTGATAATTTTCAAGGAAAGGTAACAACAACAACAACTCCGCTAGCGTAATTACATAAAATGCTCGTAATCGCTTGTTTCTGTCTTTCGTGGCTTGGCTCTAATAATGACTATTCCTAGTCAAATCCCAAACACACATAAAATTACCTATGAACAATGATGATGATGATGATCATGATCACAGGGAACTCACAATTATCAGCCATGGACCACTGCAACGCTGACAATGAGTGTTTACTGCATTATCTATGGACGTAGCTCATTTAATGTGATTATATCCCAGAAAACAAAGTTAACTCCTCAGCGAATTCTCGCTACTTCCCATTACCAACAGTTCCAAGATATTACACAATGAAAGGACACAGTTGGCTTGGCGTTGCCTGAGTGTAGGTCACACACAGTTTAATGGGATTTGCATGGAACGTTAAAATTCCATTTCAAACATTGATTTGGTTATTCATGGCTCGCCTCCTTGTGAGATTGAGATTACCTAACTAATTAACTGCCTCACTTTGAGTTTGTGGGTTATGAGAAAAAAATGGTTGCTAAAACTGTCTCAAGGATAGTTTGTCAAGTGCATGAAAAAAATGAGCAGAGTAGAGTACAGTGTTTGCACAACTAGTTAAATACAAGCTAACGCTTTTTTCATAAGGAATAATATTCATCATCATTATTAGAATGACTTCCTGACTGGGAACTTTTCTCACACTTGCCTCATCTCATGTTGATGATATACAGCACGACCACCACGCTAAATGGAATCTTACACAGCATAAAAAATGTAAACCAATATCATTATCTAAGAAGTTGCACAAACAGACAGGCTCACATCGGCGGTTGGGTTTTGCTTACTCACTCATGTTATTGGAGTGGGTTGGAGGAATGAAATTATGAGAAAAATAGTTTTCAAAAGTAAATCGTGTTGGATTGCTGGTTGAACACGATCCATTATCATAATCGTCAATATTTTTCATGCATGAATGAGGTGGTGGTGCGGCGTAGGCTCATAATTGTCAAAAAATGGGAATGCGATTGCATAGGCACTCGCAAGTGACATGTCATAATAAAGCATGCAGCATGTACTTTTTAGTATGAAATTATGGCAGTTGACGAGTACCGCATTCCCTTATACCAAATAGAAGTATTTTAAGAGCACGTTGATTCAGCATAAATGACATTGAAATAAGTACAAAAATTTCATCAAACGGACGTGTGCATTTTTGAGTCAAAAGATATCAATATTCACATCACATGGTTTAGTTAGCCTTCTTTCCATTTTTGCACTGCATTTGCATCCCGTCGTTTAAGGTACTTGCAGTATTGCAGTTACCCAGTGGTTTATGAATGAAAGCCGAAATGATGCAGTAAAATTTGAAGTTGATGATGATGCTGCTGCTGGTCGGTCAGTCAGTCAGGGCTCAATCTCCATCATCATACATATACCAGTTGCCGTTGAGTTGAGTTGATATGATGACGTTTTTATTGCGTTGCATGGATGAATGATGCAGAAAAA
>JAQGAP010000923.1:0-24902 GCA_034697805.1 Orchesella bifasciata | reverse complement strand
ATTCTCTTATAGCCCCTATCGCAAATGTATCAACATGCCCCAACCTTTTACCCTGATTAACATGGCCCTCCTTATGTTGTCTTTAATATTAGCAAAAGCTTGAGATAAAATAAAATGCGCATGGCAATCGAGTTTCATAAAGCTGGTGGAATCTCTCAACTACGAGAAAACTGGTGTAGAATGACGATTAATCGCATTATTTATTGCTGGAGCAATAAAATGAAGAATTGGATATAATATTTAAAAGACTCATTTTAGCAAAGGGTAAAACTCTTATTTGAAACTCTTACGTCGGCAGGGATAAAGTGAACAACCGACTATCAAATGTCAGTAAACTTCAAACAAAGTGACATTGGACTCATTTGCCGTCTTTATCGAATAACTTAGTGTCAAATATAACTGACAGTGCTGTTTAGATTGCTGGCATACAATAGACTTGTGAGGTATGAAAAAAATCTGGAGAAACCTTGTCTAATCAAAAGCACCGAGTATCGACAAAGAATTCATGGATCGTGACTATTTTAGCATTCCGTCCAGTTATTTCAGAGACACATGGAGGCAAAGAGCATGGTAATTACGAAACAACACCTTATTTGTTCGCTTTCAAACCTTTTAATTTTTATCTACAATCTCAATAACAATGTATAAAATTCGATTATTAGCTTGGTAGTTATGTCTTATGTATCAGTTCTTTCAAGTTATATTCTACCGACTCACTGTACTAAAAACTTGGACTACACAACATTGGGTGCATTGGGTTGTAGTAATAATAAGCCCAGCAACTAATAGCAAGTTTTAACTTACGTAGAGTTTGATATACAGTAATAAATGAATCTACGCTAAAAAATAAATACTATTTCCTTTTCAACTTTCATCCATTCCTGTGATCAACTAAGACAGCTTCCTCGTCACTTGTAACTGCATGTTGTTGAGTATCTTCAGATGTGACAAGGTGCTCTGTGGATCCAGATTGCAGTCTGGGTACAACCACCTCTCTGTTCCACGGTTGTTCATCAGAGGAGGAGAAAAATATGTAAATAATGGTGTCCAAAATGTAGATGCCAGCCGCAATGAAGAAAACGATTTGCCAACGCCCTAGAGATGACTAATAAAAAACAACATTTAGATTAGAAATATGCATGCACCATTAAATTTTTTGCAATAACAGAAAGCAGAGATAATATTATTGCGTATAAAACTTTAACGTAGGTTATGCATCTAATAAATTTTAATCCGTACATTTCCATTGATAAGTAAACCAGCGACGTAGGGGGCAATAAATCCAGAGATATTTGCGACAGTGTTTGTGATCCCCATAAGAACTCCTGCGTGATTCGGGCTAATATCAACATGATTAACCTGTGTGGAAGGTCAAGATTGCATATTTCCATCAATATTTATGAGCAGATAAAGGTACCGCTATAATATTTAGTTCCTAGACTAGGGCCACATTAAAAAGGTCAAGGTTCTTAATAGGTTGGCTGTTAAAGATAAAGAATATTTTTACACCAAATCCAGCAAACGCAGCACCATTGAGCGCCACAGCAAGTGTAAGCAGGAATATGGTCAGTGTTGTATCACATCCGGAGTAGGAAGCTCCAATTAATGCAAAAGCTGCTCCAACATGAGCTGAAAGAGAATGAATAATATAATAAAAATTCATTAAATAAAACAATATTTTTACTCACGGCCAACAAAACATTAAGTACATATGAATGATGGATTTATCAAAATCAGCAATTGGGAACGTGCAATGAATCAGTACATACCTATTATTTGGCATATTTTCCGAACACTTGAGGTGGTCAGCCAATTTTTCTTTATCATGATCTCTGCCGTCATTGGAATTAAGAACGCTGTTAGCCACATTACTGCATAGGGCAAAGCACTCATCCAGCTATTCTATATTTCAAATTATGGAAAAATTATTTTCTTAAATGTGACGTACGATTCCAATATGCTTGCGTTTGAGTACATAACCTAACCTACCTGCTTAATATCGAAATTTAGTACGGTCCTCATGTACGTTGGTAACTCAGTGAGTAAAGTATACAAGCCCCAAGTATGACCCGTATGGGCGACAACAATTACCCAGAGAGGGACTGAAGTCAATATACTCTTCCAAGGTGTGGCCAACTTATTCTGCAACCAGGCATAAAGGAATGATATGAATGTCCATTTTTATAGTGTAATTTTATCATGTCTCAGTTTGCCCCATGTTAGCTATTTTGACGTACCTTTGAAACTTGGCTACCAATACTGCTTTGAATGTAGTAAAGTTCATCCCCAGATATTCTAGGGTGAGCTGTGGGAGTGTCATAAACCAGGAAACACCAAAGAACAAACCAGAGAACTGAGATAATGCCACAAATGTAAAAGATGCCCGGCCAGCCTCCAAGAATATCTCCGTGAATAATGTATCCACTTCCAATAAGGGTCAAAGCAGTTCCAAACGACGTTCCTGGTGCATGAATGATAATAATAATAGTTTTTTAATAAAGATTTGTTGCGTGTACAAAGCAAATTGAGTGTTATTTTGTGTTAACTTATCGCTTACCAGAGTAAGTAACGCCGGCCATGAAACCTCGCTCTTGTGGAGGTGCCCAATTTCCCAATAAATTATGCATAGCTGGAGTACACAAACCCTAAAATCCCCACAAAAGATCAAAATTAGTATTTGAAGGAAAACTGGCATTCAAAGTTTTAAACAAATAGAATATAAACACACCTCTCCTAATCCTTGAATAATTCTTGCAATAATTAGCAAAGACACGTGCGTTCGAGCAGCAATCGGTGTGAGAAGAGCAAACACGGCAGTAATGAATATTCCAAGTCCTAACGGCCACTTTCCACCATATTTTTGTGAAATAATACCACCAGGCAACTGCGTCAACATATAGCCGTAGAAAAATGACCCCAGAATTATTCCTTGTTCCACTTCATTCCAGTTAAATTCTCCGGAATCTTCTGAGACTATCTGAGACTCATTATCATGAATAGGAGTGGATGTAGGACATGCAGATCCATTAGTTTTTCGAAAGTCATGACTGAAATCTCTTAGCGGAAATCCTGTATAAGTAAGGTGTGGAGCTGGGGGAGGTGGCGTTGGACCGGAATCATTTCGCTGCACCATCGCTACGATTGCAATGGATAAATTGACTCGCATTGCGTAAGACATTGCAAATCCCCAGAATCCCATTGCAATTACCGTATGCCTTGTCCCCCATCCTGAGCCAAAACTTCTCTATTAGTTCTACTTTTATTTAAAATCAACAATTTTAAAAGCATAAAATAGTCTGTATAGTCTGTATAGTCTTACCTGAAGGCTTACGATCCGTTAAGCCAGGTTTCACAGAGTCTTCCGGAATCATTTTTCCTGATCCAGAAGCACAAAAAAATAGATGATGCTGTGTCAATTTCAATTGTGTTAGTAGTAATAATGCTCCACTCAGGGTTTACAGTTGCAGATTTGTTGTCTATTCAACAACTGACAAGATGATAAATGCCTGAATGTAGAACAAATCTACGTCTTAAATAAATTTGATAAGAGGCTGTGCTGCGGTTGCACCCATCTTAAAGAAATCAAATGTAAAACAGAGCAATATTAGGTCTGGGTTGGGTGTTCAAACTCAAGCATGTCAAATTCTTAGCATCTAGTACTGAAAACACAAAATGATCATAATGTAAAATGTATTACTTAAGCAATAGCTTCCAGCATGCATAACCTTGTCCACTTACATTCATTTCCAGTGTGTTTGTGATGTTAGGGTGTGAAGTTATATGTATTCATATCCCGCAAGTTTAGTTACGAGTATCAGAGGGTTCAAACATTTTGCTTTCTGGAAAAATATTGGCCTTCATTGATTTTGTCTGTACGTTGTTTCCCCCCAATTCCAGGATCATTTATTGCCAATATTAATGTTAATGACCATTATACATTATATCATGTTGTCACATCGTGAATGGTGTCAATTAAAAGTACATAATATCTGTAATCGTGACTAGTTGTTTGGTCTGATGTGCTGTTTGTTCTCCCAAAAAAAACTCCTTGAATCTGGATTTTTAACCATGATCTGATTTATCGTCCTTTGGAGAAAAGAAAACTTGTCGAAAAGTGTACATAATTTACTTGAAGAATTTTCATGTTGTTTGCTTTTGGACATATTCATACTATCCACTATTTGAGTATTTTCTTACGTATAAAAGGCTTATTAAAAGTTTATCGAATACATTGGCACATTAATCTTAAATATCTGCAATGATGTTGGCAGTTAATCGGTTTTACCTTATGCCAAACTAATTAAAAAATCAATGAACCCCAATGAACCCTTGTAACTTGGATTAGCAAATCTGCTCCTGTTTTTATTAACTTTTAAATGATACTTTCCTGGTTGAATCTATACTCATGTCGGAAATGCGCAGTTGTCCATTCGTAAGGTGTTAAATGAAGGTTGATAAATTGGGTAAATGAATCTGTCATCATTATGGCTAGATTGACATCCCATAAAGAAGATAAAGATAAGAAATTTTTGATGTCTCTTGCAACATCCTGAGTACAAGTTGTGTTGCAACTTGCAAGCATCTCGAGGATGACTCTAAAGTTGAAAGTTAGACGCTATCATATCCTACTAGAGTCAACAGAGTAAATATGAGGTTTTATCTGTTATCTTTCTCCTGAGACAGATTTCAAAGGATATGTGAGGTAGCAGAGGAATTTGAAAAAAAGCATGAGATTGAAGTTTAACTGCCTGTAAAACATATTATACACATTATGCATCACTGTACTATTGCATATACTCGTAAATGTTTGTACGAACAGACGACTACCCCAGACTGAAATTTGAGGACAATTGTACTCACTCAGTTTACACATAGTGTGTAAACTTCAAACAACTTTTTGATTCAGATTATGCATGGCCCAATACGTCTTATCCAAACTTTCTTACAAAACGACAGATTCTTTTATTTCAACCAAACAGTTCATTGTAATTCTCTTACTGAAAAAGAAAGGACATACCAGATTAAACCAGTCTCCAGCATAGAAGTTGATTTTATTTCGTAATTATCATTTCAAGAAAACTTTCTACAAATGATATTTGAGAATGCAAAAACTGCTCAGGTATGGCTTGGAGAGAACTTTTTATGCGATTTAGTTTTTTAGTGTTCGTACCGTAACACGGTTAAGAAATCAATGTATAAAGGCCTTCGTTGGAACGTTCTTATTCGTACTTATAATTGGAAACAAAACATTTATACAATTTGTCCCAGTTTCTGTACAAACATTGCTTTTTCTTTGTATCTCGGCCTTGGCTAAAGTTGATGCGAACTTATCAATATATTGCTAAACTAGGTTGTCTACGTTGATGGTGACGGTGACACAGCATCTACGTTCAGATTCTTGGTTAATTCAGTATGTAGTACATATTAATTAATGAAATTAGCATATGAGCCTCGTTTTGTCATGCGGTAAATTCTCCAGGCCCAACCCATGGATGTTTTATTTATGTTACGTCATCATCAATCAAACGCTACATGTTATACAAACGCAGTTTCAACTTATGTTAACATGTGTTGCTTAGTACATACCAGATATGAACACGGATTAGGAAAAGAAACTGTATTCCAGTTGGTATTTGAAAGTTGTGTTTTCTTCAAGCTAAGCAAATAGCATTAATTATGATCATCATCTTTAATCTTTCCCAGTAGTTAAGTAAACATAGTCTAACGTTGGAACGCTGGCATTCAAAATATGACCCAAACCCTACAGTTACAAGTGTACAATGGTACATTCTCATGCTTCCTCCAATAATCTTAATTTGCATGTTAATAAACTTATAGTCTCACTTATCTGAGAGTGTACACGCTTTCGCCTGACTTACAATTAAATTATTTACACTAGGTGGGTAACTATAGGGTACCCAATCGGGTCATATTTCGAAAACGGTTATGCTGGCACAACCTAATTTTAGTTGCATCTTGTTCGCCACTAAATTTCCTCGAATTGGGTCACTCATATATACGCTAACGGTTGCAACGTAATAAGCGCTGGCATTTCAAATGCAACAAAGGCTAAAGATATGAAGCAGTACTAACGGAAGTGCTTCTGACGACGAAATGCAGAGGCAGGAGTTAATGGTATGAAATGGTATGAGGTTCCACAGCTCGACGATTGGTTTGATTGAACCCCTCTGCAACCGAAGATATTTCATGGATCAATATTCCGTCCATGGAGACGCTTTGTTGTGTTTTGTCCAGCATGCCTCTCTGAGACCTACCTCTAATTCACAATGTGGATGTGGACACATATCTTACATTACGTGCGTACTACACTACCATACACAAATGTGACAGGCGTTTTAAACTCATTGTTAGCAAACGTCATAAAATCAGCTAATCAACACAGATGACATGTCACTTTCATGGTTTTAAACATTTAAATTGCATTGTTATTTGAAAACTTATTGCGTTTGCTAAGAATCCAGTACCAGTCATCGACTACCAATGAAGCTGAAATTTACGTTAGACCCAAAACCTCGACATTCGGATGTAGCCACTGGGGTTTCGTGGAGTAGTTCCGACACCATCTACTCAGCTGGGTAAGGTCAACTTTGCAATTCAGAATGATAAGGATTATCAGTGTTATATCAAATTTTTCATTAACCTTCTTTTCAGGGATGATCATCAAATCTTGGCATGGAATCTGGGGAAAAATGAGACAGTTCGTGTTACAGACTTGGGACAAGAAGTATTTCCCACAGGAATTTCATGGCCCCCTAAAGCGAATACAGGGCCTAGCACTGGTCGTAAAGGTGGTGACCTGCTTTTAATCACAGCAGCGGACGGGTATTTTCACCTACTAGGCCGAGGGGGGCGAGTTGAGAAATCCATTCAAGGTCACAAAGGTTTGTTGAGCTGAAAACTATGTGAGCGATATCTACATATATGTAAGCATATAGTCAGTGAATGAACAAGGACTTGCTTTCAGGTGCCATTTTAAGCGGATGTTGGAACTCTGACGGTTCCGAAATTGTGACCGCTGGAGAGGATGGCTGTGTTAAAGTTTGGTCTAGGATAGGAATGCTCAGAACAACATTGAATCAATGTCCAGAACCTGTATATGCGGCTGTTTGGTCACCAGATGGTCAAGCAGTGGTGCACACTGCTGGTCAATCACTTATCATTAAACCTATACAATCTGGTCCAAAGAAGCAGGTAATACGATGGAAAGCCCACGATGGAGTCATTTTGTGCCTTGCAAGTAGTTCAACATCGGGGCTCTTTGTTTCTGGAGCGGAAGACTGTCGATACAAAGTATGGGATCTTACTGGCAAGCCAATATATTCCAGTGGAGTTCATATCCATCCTATAACATCAGTAAACTGGGCACCTTCTGGTGATTTGTTTGCTGTTGGAAGCTTCAATACTATCAGACTCTGTGATCGTTATGGGGTAACTTTTTACTAGTCACACATAGACTCAACTAGAGTATTCAATTCTATACACAATTACCATGCTAAATTTTATTCTTGTTTCACAGTGGTCACATTTCTTAGATAAACCTAAAGTTGGAAGTGTTTATAACATCAGCTGGAGTGCAGATGGTACCCAATTTGCTGGTGCTGGAGCCACAGGACATGTATTTTTAGCAAGCGTTATCGAGCGAAAGGTATCATGGACGACTTATGAAGCGACTCTGGCGTCCAGGCGCACAGTAACTGTGGCCGAGTTTACAAATAATACGGAGGATCGTCTAGATTTTAGAGATCGTGTTGTTAAAGTAAACGCATTTAATGTTGGATCTTTGCAAATCAGACGTAAAACACTTATCCTATTGTAAACTTTCACTTTCTTATATTGCCCCATATTATAGATGTCGTTTGATTATGGGTACCTGATCTGCATCACCGTTACTCAACTGTATTTGTACAATGTTAGTAACGTTAATACTCCAACTATTTGTGAATTACGGGAAAATAATGCTGTCAGCTTAATTCTTCAGTCACCAAAGTAAGACTCCAGTGCAACTCCATGTTTGAGAATACTGAATTAAGCTAGAGCCAACTCTGAGCATTGATGAAGTTCATTTTTGTTTTTTCAGCAATTTTGTCTTATGCGGTGGGGTCACCGTGTCGGTATGGGGTTACGATGGTCGTCCCATATCCAACATTAGATGGCCAGGCATGAAGCTAGAATTTTTGAGTCGAGAGGCAGCAACAATGTCTGGCGAGACTATTGCCTTTATTGACCAAACTGACGCCCGAATAATAAGAATGTTTGATCCTGCAAGTGGGAAGCAAGAGCAAGAAATCAAAATCAAGCATGGGGCAAAGATTATTGCTCTGTCGCGTGAGGAGTACCCAGGCTCGACGGATAGGGCGTTGGCAATTCTGGATAAGAACAATGATCTCTCAATAATGGTAGTGAAAAAGTATGGGTCTCCCAGCGAAAGGAAGCTGCTAGCCACCATGATCTCTACAATTATGTGGCACAGAGAAGCTCCAATGTTAGCCTGTATTAGAGATGGAATGCTAAGGATTTACTACTATCCCCACATTCTTTACATTGATACAACGTTATTGGATTTTACTTGGGAGGATAGGGAAACAATATCGTATGGACTCTTGCATTTATCATGATCAGTTCTTGTTCCACGTATTTGAAATTGAATGATTGTTCCATTATTTCAGGGACTTGGGTCGAGCTCCAGATATTCTGGCTTTTGATTCAAACAGAATACAAATTCGTAAAGCAGATGGGGTTCTAGTGGTAGGCACTGGGGCAGCTTTCATGTCGCATATTCATAGACACGCAAACATTGGAAAATTCAGTGAGGCAAAGAGGATTTGTAATTACGTTAATGTATGATTAAATCATCAATGTTATCTTTTAATATATGCGACCCTTTAGATTGAAAAAAAAACTAGTTTACTAAAATTTTTGTAGAGTAAGTTTGCCTGGGGAGTCACTGCTGGTTTAGCAGCATGGAAGCAGGACCTCTCAGTTGCTGAGAAATGTTACTCAGAACTGGGACTTTATGATAAGGTTCTCTTCATTCAGGATATCAAGGTAAACTTTAATTTGTTGGGTGGAACTTTTGAAATTTTAAATGCAGATTATGGTATATTCGGGGATTTCCTGCATTTGGTTTTCTTAGGCGAATAGTCAAGATGAACCCACCAGAAGATCTTTACTATCAATCTTGTCCGGAAATATGCAAGATGCAGAAAACATATTGCTACAAAATGGAAGATTCCAACATGCTATAGAACTTAATACGACGTGCTGCAATTGGGAAAGGTTGACTACTAATTCTAATCAGTCTAATCCAATAGCTATTCACATATGTTCACAGCTAATATGTTTTCTATTCTATGACATCATAGGGCCTTGGAATTAGCTCTGAAGCACAACCTTCTCGTGGAAGCTGTCCTCAAAGGAAGAAAAGAGTACTTGTCTGACTTGAAAAATCAACCAGAAAAAATCCAGTTATTTATTGATACTGAAAAGAAACAGGGAACGGGAGCCTCGACGAAAAAGAAAACTAAGGTCGTTGCCAAAAAGCGAGAGAAGAGTGCACCTTCAGTAGATTTGGAGGACTTGAATGCATCTGGTGACTTTTCGCTGAACCCAATGTCACTAGTATCAAAACCAGTGAAAGAGCCTGATTCTTTGAGTGGAATTAACGAAGAAAATAATGATGACCAGCAACAACCTTTGGAAAATATTTCACTAAATCCTACGCCTACACCTATTAACAAAGCGAAAGACAACGGAGGACAAAATACAGTTGAAGCAGAAAAGGAGCTAGAAGTGGAAGATTTTTATTAAGATACCAATAAATTGTAAAATAAAATATATATATATATTATATTGAAATGTTGAAACGGAAATGAGTACATACTTATTCGTATTGAAAATTACGTATATCCAACACATACTAAACTTTTACTGCGCATTATAGTCAAACCTAGCCTTAAAATTTGTGTTTTCTATCTACAAGTATTTATATAGATCTTAGCAAGGAAAATCATAGAAACTTTATAGTAAATGCTACATTTGACGTTGTTTGATCTATAATAATCCTATCATATCATGAAACGGTAATGATTACGAATATAGAAATTATTTCTACAATTACCACCTTCTGATTCAAAACGAAACTGTCGATTTGACAAAAACACTTCCAGGTAAAGGCAAAACATCACTTAATATACTTTTCCATAAACTTGCGATGAAAGTCCGATCGTAAGCAGTCATTGATGAATCCTTTTGTTTTCGACTTGTCATCCGCCCGAGCACAATTTTTGAAAACGACATCCTCATCCCATCTTCTCTTTACCTAAAAAGCCAATATAAATGTGTTTAAGGATTAAGTAAATTAGATAAATCTGGACCAACTTTTGCAATATACTGACATACCTTCATATCACTTTTACTGGCGGTCCCTGAATAACTCAACAGTGGGTTACCACTCAAAATATTTTCAGCCCGAATTCGCTCCTCTTCTGCCCGTTTCTCTGCTTCTTTCTTGGCTTGTTCCGCTGCCCGTTCCTTCTTAATTCGCTGAAGCTCAGCCATTAACGCTGCAGTATCATCTTCATCATCAGAGTCCTCGTCGGCATCATCCGCGTCAGAATCTTCAAGAGGGTCATCCGCATCAAGGTTAGCTGGGTCAATTTTGGATTTCTTCGCTGGTGGTTGTTGAATAGCTCCAGCAGAACTCGATGATGAAGATGGTGGCTCAGGTGCAACACGTCCTCGAGATGCTTCCTACAAAAGTAAACCAATCCAACCAATGTTATATCATAACAAAACTTAATAATTAAGGTTCAAACTCATCAATTATCAACATACCTTTTCTTTCTCACGACGGGACTGGCGTTCACGGTCCTCAACTTCACGACGGAAGTCCTTGCTCTTGTGTTCATCAGTAGTTCCTTGTCCAGGCTCACTAATAACATCAAAACAGAGAATTCATCATTTTCTACTTCTAAAAATTAGCAATCAAAGACCAAATGCATTTATTTCCTGTCATCACTTACCGATATTTGAGTTTTGTATGTGATGGCAAATCCCTTGAAGAGTACTGTCTAGAAATAGCACTTAAATCTTTTTCCCCTCTACCCCCACCACCTTTGGCTGGATCAAACGTTGGGCGAGCTGCAGTTGTCATTTTGACTTGGCTCGGTTCTTTTCAAACCAAATTAAAATTTTATTCAAAACTGTTTTATTCCGAAAAACGAGCCAGTAGAAATTTTGGAACTGTTGTTGGAAATCAACAAACAATAATAATTTTTGGAAGTTAGTACGTCTACGTCAGCCTTAAGTATATTTTGGGGCAACACTAGAAATTAAGATGCGCAACAAGACCACCTAGGAAGTTGAAAAGGATAAATAATTATCCATATCACATGCTCACCACATTACATTCTCTTTTTGGGAAAAAGACTTTTAAATCCTTATCCTTACGTTACGTTATGCACCATATATCACGTTGTAATTTACTGACACATAAGTTTCTGACGTTCCGATTCATTTGATAACACATTTTATATTAGTAGTTGTGCCATGTGTACTTTGTTTGGGTGACTCATCAGACGATAAAATTAAGCACGTATTGTGATTTGTGATTCCGTTTTGCAATTCAGTAACACAATTTACGCGTTACGATTTAGACCTGATTTAACTACTTCATTCGTCTGGGGTCACAAGAGATAATAGCTGTGTCACCAAAATATTGTCATTTTGTGCAAGTAACTGAAGTAATCTCGTCACATTGATTTGATTATAGACTAAACAGAAACTTGTGCTACTAAATTTCATAGTATTTTCTCCAGTAATTTCAATTTCACAACCAACTACTTCGATAGGATGGCAGAAGCTTTGACGGACTTCGTCTCTGACGACTATCTCCAGGTATGATACGTTTTTTAAGCTTTTGAAGATAATCAAGAAGCTTCTTGATTATGCTGTACATAATATGCAATTACTAAATTTTAACTTGAATTCTATTAATTTGCTGATTTTAGGAGTTTGAGGGAAAATATAACGAAGAGAAGCAGAATGGAGTGCCATCAGATGATACGATTTTCCACTATGCTTGGTGTCTGGTAAGGAAATTAATAATCGGAATTAATAACTCAATTTCTTTGATTTTTCTTTGATTTTAGTGACAACTGTTTAAATTGGAAACTCGTTTGGTGTTTGTAGGTACGTTCAAGACTGCTGACAGATGTGAGGAAAGGAGTAATGTTCTTGGAGCAGTTGGTTAAAAGTGAGTTAAATGTAAAATAGGTGTGGATGTGGATGGATGGTGCAGAAAATAGAGTTTGATGGATGTAAAATTTAATTGTTTTCAATTTTTGTTTGCAGAGACTTCAGTAGAACAGCAACATAAAAGGGATTACTTGTATTATTTGGCTGTAGGAAATGCAAGATTAAAAGAATATGCAACTGCATTAAAATATATTAAGTCACTTTTACAGGTTAGTAAGCTCAAACGTTACGTAAGTAAATTGTCTCTGGTTTTGACTGTAAATTGATTAAATTTGGTCCATAATGATGTTTAGTTGGAGCCGGGTAACAGACAAGCGCAAGAGTTGGAGAAAGCTATCAAGAAAAGCATGGAATCTGGTGAGTAAACTTTTTAAAATTTAACGTTGAATGTGGCTGAATCAGTTAATGTGATTATATGTATTTTTTAAATTACAGATGCTATTAAAGGCGTTGCTATTGCTGGAGGTGGAGTACTTCTGGCTGGTGCCTTGGTGGGATTAGGAATGTCACTTCTCAAGAAGTAAACACGTATTCGTTTCGTACATATTTAATATACAATACTGTAATGTCATAATTTACGTGATAATGAGTATGATACTGATTAACTTTTAGTTGCTATCTTGCTAGAACGTTTTCTAATAGTAATGATATTTTTATTATGTTTGTCGTCGCCAGTTTAGTACATGTGTTTATTTGGTCTCATACCTTTAACCTTGAATGCTCATCATGAAATGATCATATATTATTCCTTGAATAGTCCTTGAATCTGCTAAAGTTTAACATTTGCCTTTACTAAAACTTAATCTTGACGGCCTTTTTCTCTGTTTAGGTATAGACAGAATTCGTAATCGATTGCCGGTTACAAGAAGAAACTACGATTCCTGTAGAGCAGTGGTTTATTGTTTTAAATCAAATTATTCTATATAATACAATTATTGAATTGAATGAGAGCATTTACAGGTCGTCTGAATTCGTTTAAGCACAATAATATTTGTTTGTCTAAGACATGCATAATAATAATAATAGTAAAAATTTCTCGTAATAAATCTCAACTGTACTGATGAAAATTGTCTACCAATAATAAACGAATGCAACTAATTAGAAACAAATGTATACGTTTCAGCAGGTTGAAGTTTTCTCACAGACGTAATGCTTCGATTACTGTAGTGTCGCAAAGGCCTGGAATGTGAAACCTGTAAATATTTGGTTAAAAGTTTGTTATACTCCATACTTCACACTTATACATACTCCAAAAATAAGATTCGATTTCATACTGAAAGTTTTGAGTAGCTGGTGTCGTTTCTAAATTGAACTCAGCAACAGGAACTCCTCGAGCTGCTACTAATGGTCCAAATTCATTTGCCGGGTCGACCACTGAAGATGTTCCGATTACTAGGCAAAGGTCACAGTTATTTAGCCATTCATCTAGAATGACACAGACAAATGTAAATAATAAACAGACACCAATCAAACTGGATATTAATTTTTAGTTTTTCATACACGACTGGTCCATGTGTTCTGGAGTTGGATCTTCGTCGAACCAAATAATGTATGGCCGTAAAAGTCCATTGCAACCGGTGACAGTACAAGTTGGGAGCAGTTCTATCGGAATAGCTGCATCAGGAGTCCCCTCATCAGCCGAACTATTTAAAAATGAGATTAATTTAATATGTATAACCTTTGTTGGTGAGACATACAGAAATCATTGTAAGCTGACTCTCACCCTTTATCTAACAACGCTGGGCATATAGGACTACTATAATTTTCCGTAATAATTCCACATTCCATACATTGTGTTTTGAACAGTGATCCATGCAACTCTATAACATTTTTGGATCCAGCCTTTGTATGAAGCTCGTCAATATTTTGTGTTATAATGACAAATTTCCTATTTGTCTGTTCAAAATGTTTCTCAACTTCAGCAAGGTGAAGGTGTGCCTATAAAACACATTTATAACATTTTGAGTGAAATATTCAATTATCTGTCATACAAATCTTCAACAACGTTATTTGTATTTTGCAACGTTAGACAAGAAAAAAAAGCATAAATGAACCCTTACTAAAGTTGGCCGTTTTGTAAGAACGATTTCTCTTCGATAATGATAAAATTCCCATACTAAGGAAGGATTCTCTTTGAATTTTGACATCGCTGCAAGCGTTTGAACAGCATAGCCACGCCAATATCCACCCTTTCCTCTGAAAGTTGGTATCCCAGAAGCTGCAGAAATTCCAGCACCTGTGATTACAACTGCAAACTTGCTCTTTTCGAACACTTTTTGAAACTCTACAATGTCCTCACTGACACCATTTCTGTTGGTAAACGTTGACATTTTACTTTAAAAAATTAGTCAACTGAAATTTCTTTACGTTCTAGAGAAGCGATGCTAGCATAATGCTTGAGACGCCAGAACAAAGTAAAAACTTTAGGTGTTGCAGAGCTTATATTCAATCCTAACTTGTTAAAATACTAGTTCCATTAGTATATTATACTCCTCTCCATTTAGTTCGACTAATCTGTTTGCATTTGACATTATGTCATGATAAATATAATCGTACCATGCAGCCCATACATTTAGTACATACTCATTAAGGACATGATAACATGCGATTAAGGCACATCCCTATTATATCAACATTAGCTTGATAATATCTTGTTTGATTCATAAAATGCTCATTTGCTGCTGGAATAAGCTGGTAAAAAGGATGCTGATCAATAGATTTTGTGAGTGTATGAAAGTGACTATGATTAAATGTTGTATCACTTCTGGTTATTCATGTTCAATATGACTGACTGATTATTGTTGACCTCAGTAAGAGAAAATTAAAGTCACTTAACCACATTATGACAATCATATTGATATTATTCCATCCGCCAGGAAAGCATGGATTTACTCACTTACTCGTAACAATACATAATACATATAGGATGCTTGCTTACTAGTAGCTTCTTTGGTCGTTTTCTTGTCTGTCGACGTGCATGCATAATTTAATAGAATTGAAAATATGAATGTTCTACTGCAAGTGCTTTAATTCTGAAAGAATCAGCTAAAATCAACTGTCACGGTCATTGATGTTTTATTGTTGCATTAAATTTGATTTGGAATGCTGGCCAATTAAAAATGATGATGACCATTCAATTTCATAACAAGTCCGTTTTATTCATGCAGAGAAGCAATACAACATGAATGATGCTCAGTTGGGTGTGTGCAAATTAGAAAAATGGATTGACACCAATGGATTTGATATTTCCTTAAACATAGCCTTAAATGTGAATGTAACCCAACGTTTCGTCTAGAATTGTCTGTATAATATGAATATTTTTTACACGTGTGTGTCATGATTTGAGTTTAGGACATGATAATACATTCTTAATCTTCAGTGTTGAATGAATTTCTTAAGGTCCACAAATGTCGATCTTATTATCATGGGTAGTGTAAGGGATATAATGTTATACAACTCGCATGAATTTCTTGTAAAAACTGAGTAAGTTTTCTCAACAAATCATGCAAGTAGAACATAGATCTTATTTGTAAGCTTATCCTGCGAAATGGATTTCAAGCTAGCCGATTCTAGATCATTTCGAGATTATTATAGAAAGCGTCAATGTGCATTCGAGATATAAATTTTCATCATCAAATGTGTAATTTTAGATGCGGATATGAGGCATTCAACATTGATCCAGTTCATGCTCACTGTGTGTCAACATTCTTACCATTGTCCGTGTATCATAAAGACCTTGACGGACTGACTGATTCACAATGAACACCTCATAAAAGTCAACTAAAATGAATACCTTGAGTACACATTTGTGACACTGTCGACATACAATAAAATCATACCGCTGATTGAACAAAAGGATGCTTACAACAACTGCAACAGCATATTATTTTGATAGCGTCAGATCTATAATTTTTTTATATTGAAACCATGTAATTTGGATACTAAAAACTGTTGTTTTCTTTCACCGTAGGTAATAGTTGTTTGCGACTGAAATGTTAAATTATATATTTTATGTAATCTGATTAGCTATAATAAACATCGATTTTAAATAAACGTACCATAGAGCCATAACCTTAACCTTCCTACTTTTGCAACAGAGACAACCTTAACATTGGCATTGCAAAATGTCTATGCTTGCTTTTGTTTCTTTGCCTGGATAATGGATCAGGATAAAATTTAAACATTTGTTGAGTTCAAATGTTATACAGAAATGGAGTAAATAAACATGATAGCTCTTATTTAGTTGCCGACAGGCTATCAAAGACAAGGTCGAAGGGCTGTCTGGCAACTTGAAAGGTTCTTCCTATTCAATGAGTCTATAAAATTCCATGCAAAATTAAGACATTATTTCATTACCAGTTCCATTGAGATTCAGTCCATTTCAGTTTAAATCAGAAAAATGAAAAATGTTACTCAAAGAACCCTTTTTTATCTAATATTTCTTGTCATTTTAACGGTAACTTACAAATATTTTGCACGGAACGCCCGTATTCATAATAGCAAATTTTAGCAAAATATGTGAATTTTCAATAAGCTCCTCCTCGTTTTGTGATCTAGGTCTCGCTTTGTAAACCTGAAGAGGAGGAGGAAGAGGAGGAAGAAATTCCAAGAGATTGCTTCCATTACGTTGGCGGTTTTGTACTTGGTATTTTGAACTCGACTTTGAAATGCTTGGGTGGAAGATCAACGTTTAAAATGAATAATATTTTCGAATTGGCGACCAGAGCAAGTGTATGTGATTTACATTATAGTTCATTATAGTCAAAGATTCTAGAGCTGAAGCTTGCATCAAGTTATCGCTCATGCAAAGGCATTTAGATATGAACAATATGCTTTGACTATTATCAGTGTCTCTTAAAATGTACGCTGCAAGAAGAAGGCATCCTCTCGCTCGAAGATGGCAGGTTAGATGACATTGGAGCAGCTTTCTACTTTGAAGAAACCTTTGCTCCAGAAGTCAGAGAAATCTCTCTACCTGAAGTTCAGTCTTGTTTTGCGTTAGCAGGTTAGCTTCAGAGTATTTCAAAATGAGTCTTCTTATTTATTAATTCTGAAAATCTGTCTCATACTACTCTATACTTTTCTAGAAAATTTTCAACCAAAGGAGTATTGGTGTAAGGTAAGGCTCAGCTCATTAATGTTTTCTATATTTTATATAATGTTCATATTGCCCCTTATTCAGATTGAAAGGAAAAAGTAGCATCCTTTGAATAGTTGTTGGTCGTGAACGTAAATTGTAATGGTTTTCATGATTCCAGACATATCTGCCATTCATAGAATGTTCCATTCGAGCTATTTTGAAAGGACTGATACCGTATGGAGCGGGCTGCATAACGAATCCTGTAATCGGTATTCTTTTCTCGGTTCTGAAATACATTGCCCCTGATTCTCCAAAGGTGTCGGAAGACATGGACGAAATGAGAAGGATGATGGCTAAAAAGAACCGCTACAAATGTTTGGATGCCAATTGCACTCGTTTATATGAGTACAAAAAAGTTAATGGCTCACAAGCAGTTGTTTTATACAATAAAGATATGGAGATGATTTCCGTTGAAACGAGAAAAGATAAACCCAAGCCAAAAGACATACAACCACAACCCACCACTTACCACTATGGTTCGTGATTTAACTCGCTTTTGTATAGTTTAGTATTTAAATTTCCAGTAAAAGTGTTCTAGCTGTGCGAGCTAATTAAATACTTCACCATTATTTAATAATTGCTGTTTTGTACTTTGGTTTATTTAATTTTGGCTTTTGCATTGTTCTGGATGTCGGAGTTTCTACTTATTTGCATTTCAGCATTATTACTATGCAGTAGTGTTAGAATAAAAATTCAAATGATTTTGTTAAAGATATTTCTGAACCACTTCCGCTAAAATAGACGTGATGACATGTTACACATATCCGATAATAATAATAATAATGATTTACATCATTAAAAATTCTTTGTCATACCATTGATAGATAGAGTAAACAACTATGAAAAATGGATGAAAGCTTTGTGTTTTGGGCAATATCGTGACACCCCCTCGTGACTATCATGAAACACATCATTGTTACATACTCAACGTCATAAATATCAGACTACGTTAGTATGTATTTGTAATGTAGATTATATTCGAAATTCAGATTTGCAATCGATTTTTGCACATTTCAGGCTCATTAGTACAAGCTCTTCTTTGGAAGTCCAACGGTCAGCAACAACTATGATGCATGTTGACATGTTATCACCCTAAAATTATATCAAGCATCAAACACCAAAATGCAAAACGCAGTAAGTTCATTAGGTATAAATGCATGGAAAATGAACTGCAGACAGGATGTACATTAAAGATGAGAAACAATAGGGGCAAAACTCCTTACAAAAAAAATCTTTTTTTAATGCGTCATCATGAATGTTCATTAGAGTGGAAAACAATTCACGAAGGTCTAATCAGAAATGGCTAATACACCTAACCCAAACTGAGTGTCCAGCCATGTAGTCATTTCGTCTTCGCAGTGACAACAAATTGTAGAAAGCAACGGGAAAGTAATATTTTATCTTACTTTGAATTTAAGATTTGCATAAACTAATCATGGGTTTGATAATTGGAACATCAATACTGCTGGGACTATGGATGGGGCTCAGTCATTCAATGACACCCTATCAACAGTGCCTGCAAAAGCCCTCAATGTGCAATACAAACAGTATGGTTTACACTACACCCACTCATACATTCGGTAAAAGTTTTTATAATCCACTGGTGATGACTCCAATGGGGTGGATCAGAGGACTAACTTGGAATTCTAGATCCGGGAAAATGTACTTTGCTTTCTTAGGTACAGTAATTCGAATTGCAGAAATAAAATTTGTTACATAATTTCAGCTCTTTTGTTTCCAAATGTAATTTGTAATTGTAATTTTGGAAGTGGGTTTTTGTCACATTTTAGTTTTTAAGATGAAATGTGACAAAATCAAGCGAAATTCCTTTAAAAACAGTTTGAAAGTATAAAATTCAATCAGTAAAGAGCGTTTCGTGACACAGTTTCTAAAAAAAGCGTACAACATTTATCCGTATATTGACAACTAGAAGCAAAAATCATATATTAAAATTACAAATTACACAAAATGTAATTTGTAATTGTAATTTTGGTTGCTAAAAATCTTAAATGTAATTTGTAATTATAATTTTCAGGAAAAATTTCAGACAAATAATTTTGTAATTTGTAATTTTAACAACTCTCCAGGTATCCCGTACGCTGAAATTCCAGCACGTTTTCAAGTATGTAATTAATATTGCATTCAAATAACAAACATTTTGCTTCCTAAATGAAAACCCAGACCAGGAACTAATTTTCAAAGTTATATGCCAAAACTGTTCTAGATGTCACAAGCAATGCAGCCGTGGACTGGTATTTTGGAGGCTACCAAATTTGGTCCCATGTGTATTCAAATGGATATGAAAACAAAAATGCCCGCTGGTGCAGAACATTGGTAATTAAAATAATAATTTAATTGAATTATATCGATTGTTCACTGATTATAATATTATGATAATATTTCTAGCCTTTCCCTGAACGTTTATGCTCAGCAAATTGCCCCTGCTCATCTAATGCCAGTAATTGTATACATGCATGGAGAAAGTTGGCAACGGGGAGGAGCAGATCAATTCAATCCCAAACATTTCATGGATCATTCAGCGGTGGTGGTCACGGTCAACTACAGGCTCAACGCCTTTGGTATGTGAATTTATAAAAATGAAATAGAGTGACAAATGATACGAGCTAAGACGGAGCTTGGTTAAAAATTATTAATTCTGTTTTTTTCCTATGGCTAGGCTTTCTAAGTACAATGGACGGAGAAGCTCAAGGTTTTTATACAGCTTTCATTTAATATCTGCTGAGTTTTATTTATTTGTTCGAAAACAGTAAAGACATTGATTTTTTCTTAACTCATCTTTTTAGGAAATATGGGGTAATTTATCAAATAATATACCTTAAACTAGAATATAATATTTAACCCAAATAAAAATAATAATCTTTTATTCCTTCTTTACAGCCTTAAAGATCAGGGAATGGCATTAAAATGGATTAAGTCGAATATCCAAAGTTTTGGAGGTTTTTTTCACTCTTTAACTAAATGACTTCAACTGACTCTGCTAATAGTGATAATTCACCTTCTTTAATACTAGGTGACCCGTCCAGAATCACGTTAATGGGATCAGATAGTGGAGGGGCTTCAGCTCATCTTCACATGATGTCACCAATGACGCAGGGTTTGTGGTGTTTCGAACATTTGGCATCTCGTCCAAACAATATAGCCATTCATTGCTATAATAATATACTTTCCAGGAATGTTCAGCCAAGCGATTTCTATGAGTGGAACTGCCCTATGCCCATGGGCAATTCAGACAGACCCAGTTCCAAAGACAAAAATGCTTGCACAATGGTTAAATTGTGATACATCAAACAACAAAGGTTTAGTTGAATGCTTAAGACGTAAAAGTGATCAAGAGATTATGCAAGCACAGATGCACTTTGGGGTATTATGAGAATACAGTTTTCCTTAATAACATCGAAGTCCTTTCCCAAGATGTGGATTTTTTAGTAAAATATTGTGCTTAGGTTGAGGGCTGGCCAATGACCGAACCGATGCTGGTTTTTGGACCAGTAATTGAAGATATGTCATGGCCGTCTCCATTTATAACTGACCATCCAAAGAATCTTTTAATGAGCGGAAAAGTGACAAGTGTACCATGGATTGTAGGATTTAATGAGGATGAGGGCCGCTACCATTCTACTCCAAGCAAGTCATTTTACGAAAAACAATTAACATACTATTAACTATTTAAGACAATTACACTAGCTCACAATATAATTGCATTGTTGGTTTACCTAAATAGTTATGATGGATAAGGCTGTGTACACGATGGCAAACGCAAACTGGAACAAGGTTGCTCCCATCTCATTCCTTTACAATGACAATATTGATCAGGCTTCAAAAGACACTGCTTCAAGTAAAATTCACATGTTCTACATGGCCGGCAAGCCCATTGAACCAGAAAGAATGTGGAATTACTCAAACATTTACTCTGACAGACTTTACAAGGCAGGTATACTGGAAGCTGTCAAAATGCACGCTTCCATGAAGCATAATAATGTTTTTCCATATGTCATGAAATTCCGGGGTGACTTTAGCTACTCTGATTGGATGCATCATGCTGACACTGATCCTAATAAACCAAGTAACCAGACGAGATAAGTATAACAGAAAGGATAATGATAATTTAGTGGCTATTCTAGAGCAATTTCACTTGTATTCTATTTAGTGCCAGCACACAACGACGAGCTACATTACCTTTTCAATGCGATGGGATCTCCCGAAATACAAGCAGGAACGTCGAGTCATGATTTTTCATGGAAGTTGGTAAATCTTTGGGCGTCTTTTGCAGAAATGGGGTGCGTTTAGAAATAATAAATTACTAGATCAAATGCTTTAAATTATTTGGTTATCGGTAAATATAATTTACTCTGAAATTTACAGAATGCCTTCTGCAACCTGGGGCACTACACGAATGTGGAAACCAGCAAACCCAGAGAGTTCAATGCTTGAGTGGTATGCCTTGGATTATGACACTCATTCAGTAATGATGGGACAAGATGAGGTTAGCCGTGTTGGCTTTTGGAATTCATTACCATTAAAAATGACAATGGTTAAAAGCCAAGCTTGGTAAACCCAATAATATTCAACTACATGTGACTAGAAATATGCAGTATAAACTGGAACTAGATTACATTTAACATTCGACCTTTTTTGATTCAATGATTTGGTTGTACTGTTTTCTTACAATTTTATATAATATTAAAATGAATGAAGTTTCAACATGGAGTTCAATAAACAAAATCCAAAAAGCATTTTGAATAAAGATTGAAAATTTATTTGTGACATAGTGTGTATCACTAAATGGATAATATTTGATACATATCAAAATAATAACTTCTACATGGTTCAGTTACTCTAACATTAAACCTCAAACTCAGTCTACTAAAAAAGTGGAAATTCAATGGCAAGTTCATTTCTAAAACTAAACTCACAGTCACATAAGTACTTTTCTGATACTGGAAAGTATAACTCAACTCTTTCTCAATTTAAAAATAGGTCATCAAACTCAAAATCTACATAACATAAAATCAAGTTTTACAATAAATAGATACACACATCCTTACTCCTATTTAATGCTTATCAACTATTTGGAAAAGAAAACATGACATCAAACTTTAAAACAGCATAACATCAACAAGAACAATTATATCTTTGTCTAACGCTAACGGTTTCATCTTGTACCTCACTTTGCTCCTCATTATCTCCCAGCTTGATTCCGTGTAACGCAGGACGATTATGGATATCAATATCACCCATGTCTATTTTCTCATAATAAACCCTGGCCGTAAGAAAAAAAACTTTGTCCACCGTATCTCTGATTTTGGCAGAAGTTTCCATAAAAAATAACTTATTTCTAATTGCAAATTGTTGGCCTTCCTCTAACGTAACTTGTCGATCTTTCACCAGGTCAACCTTATTTCCAACAACTAATGTGATCATGTGCGGGTTGTTGGAAGCCGTTTTGATTTCATTCAGCCAGTCGACTAGTCCCTCAAACGTTTTTCGCCTTGTGACATCGTAGACAAGAAGAGTAATTGCCGTGTTCCGATAATACGCTGTCGTTAAACTACGGTAGACTTCCATCCCACCGGTATCCCAGACTTGAATCATGATTTCACAACCATTGATACGAAGCGACCTAGTGATCTCCGCCAAGTTGACCCCGATCGTGGTCAAGTGAACTTCCTGGAACTCCTTTTGCGTTTGAGTAAATTGGTCAATTAGACAAGATTTTCCGACTCCGGAGTCCCCAACCACGACATACTTAAATGTCATATTCTTCAACATCATGAATGATGCTACTCAACCGCAGCCTAGTGTCCTTCTATCTCTCACGATTCCGTAGTATACTGGAACTGTAACATAAAAATTACATTCCGGTATAAAATAATTCATGAAAATCAACAGGTTATTATAATAAGGCGCATCTAATAAATTACTTTGAAGTACATTACCTTCATTGTTCCCATTACATTCTAGTTCCACTCCTGTTCCATGGTCATGGTTGATTACATTATATATTTGTATTTCTATACACAACCTCCCACGATGACGAGTCAAATAGTTTTACTGCTAATCCACAACGGTTTTTTAATCAGCTGCTTGAGTTCTTTAAAATTGTACATAAGAATGTACCCATTGCCCACACCACAACTAAACTACAAACCACCAAAAAATGGTCACAACTTCCCAAGCACATGACTTGTTCAGAACGTGCCAATAATACAGGAGCTACAAAAACGTTCTCAGAAATCTCTGATTCATATCATCATGAACAAGTAGTATTAGTCTTCACATCACAGTAGTACAGTACTTGGCATGTGTGTAAAATGGAAAGGTTTTGAAGAACATACCTAGCCGCAGCAGTAATTTGTAAGAAGTTGAAAAGGAATTATACTCACATTTCACACTCCTTCTCAGCAGAGATTCACTGAATATTATGCATGTAAAATTGTCTTGTACACTTTTGTATAACAAAACGCACATTATGCTGCTTCTTGCTTCAGTTTAGTTTAAGGTTACTTCAATGTTAAGTATTTCATTTATCTTAAAACACGATATGTACTACTAGTATATCGAATGCTGAAGAAGTATCATGTTACCCCAAAAGAATCTAACAAGAGTTTTACTCAACGCAATAACAACAATATTTAGTACAAGTATAAAATGATAATTTGGTTTCTTATGCATGTAGATATACAATAATAATTACGTCATTAAATTATAAAATTGTTTTAGTCACGTATAAAGAAGAATGTAACACTAAAAACTATAATGGAATAAGCTTGTTGTTGTTGAAGGTGTTTTAACAGCTGCATCCACCACTTTCGCCTCCAGTTGAACAAATCTCTAATTGTCTTGGGCCGAGTAAAAATCCAAAAGTGTCATTGGTTATGTCGATATCCCCATCTTTATACTTTTCATAGCATTGTTGAGCCGCTTTCTCAAACATCTCATCAATGTTGTCTCCTGTTATAGCAGAGGCTTCAAAGAATAATGACTTGTGCTCCTTTGCCATCTTGTCCCCATCCGTAGTATCAACTGCTCGCTGTTCCTCCAGATCTGATTTATTCCCAACAATAACCGTAACTAGATGCGGGTTATCGGGACAATTTTGCCGAATCAGCTCAATCCAGCCGGGAATCGCAGTGAAGGTTTCCTTCTTCGTAATGTCATACACAAAAATAGCCACTGCTGAAGAACGGTAGTAAGCTTGAGTGAAGGAGCGATAAGCTTCCATTCCTGCGGTATCCCAAATCATTAGTCCGATTGATTTGTCTTCTACATTGATGTTTCTTGCTTTGTAGTCCACTCCCACGGTAGCAATTGTGTCGGTTTTGAAGTCATTTTTGATGAACCGGTGCAAAATTGCAGATTTCCCTACTGATGTGTTCCCAACAATTATGTATTTCAAAAAGAAATCTTGTGACATTTTGGAAAAGGGCTGTATTAGAACGTTAATATCCAAATAAAATATATCCGA
>JAQGAP010000922.1:0-24928 GCA_034697805.1 Orchesella bifasciata | reverse complement strand
TCTCTCTCCGCTCTATTTGCACAAGAACTCATTCCGTTCGTTCGTGGGTTACAAATATAAATATACATACTTTTTTTACATGATTCCAAGCAGAATCGGATTTCAAAGGCAAAGGCAAACTGTTTTTTCATCCAGTTACCTTTCCTTCCATTGCTTATATGCTACCCACTCATGCAACATTGTTTGCCGTTTCTTTCCAACGGTGCTGCTCTCACAAAGATCTCAGGAGTTTTCTCATAAAGACATAAAGTAAAGAAATGACTGGCCACTTGAACAAAGGGAAAAAAGAATTAATAAAAAGTCCATTACGTACAGTCCATCTAATAGCTTGCTCGGGTGGGACGAGAGCGCAATGAAACTGGTAGCAAAAAAGTGCATCTTATTTTCTTAAAATTCTACCTTTAAAAGGATATTACTAAACCACGAAAACCATATCATTTCACGTACGTATGTCTTAGAAAATGTACGAGTATCATAAAGTCAGAAAGGCCTGAGTTGTGAAGAGTGGAAAAAAGTTTTGTTCTTGGTTTGCCAAAGGTATTTTTCCGAATGGTATTGCATTGCGGAACAAAAAGAATAATTTTTATACGCCACACCAACGCGAGGTACTACTCGTCAATCTGTGAAAGTACCACGTAACTCACCTCACCTACACACATGAACCATAAAGAAAGAAAGAGAGCAAAAATTGTAACAATATTATTTTCCAGGTCTTGCATAAGTCTCTCGTGTCGTAACGAACCCAAGTTATAAAACGTGTAAAAGTGAGGAGAAGAAACAAACTAAATTATTCTTTCCCTTAATCTTAAAAACCTTGAGAGCAGTTTTTCCCAGTCTGATTCCTTTTACTGCTGTTGGTATAAGGTGGAGTGACGAGCAATTTTTCTTGTTGTTTTGTTGGTGAATTTTCGATTTTTCTCATTCCCTTCCCAATGTGGATAGGAATATGCAAACGAAAACAGGAAAGCAAACCACAGAGAGTAACTAATCTTGTTGCAAAGTTCTCTAAAGGAAGAAATATGCTCCATTCCATCAACCTACCCAGTTTTACTTCAGGTTCTATTCTTCAGATGATGATGATGACGTTACATGGATGCTTTTTGTGACTTTTTTTCTTCTTTTCATTCCACCGTACGGCATACAGTTTACTTTTCAAGCTCAACTCAATCCAGACTTTTTTTTTCCAAATCTGACTGACTTGACTGAGAAGAGTCTTTATGCGGATGGATGAATCTGAAAATGCACAGCAGAATAATAAAGAAGGTTGGGTTTAGTTTGTTGAACCGATTACTGAATTACCTTTTATATTTTCTTGACTTGACTACTCACACAGCTCGGTCTTGGTCCTGCTTGAGTTGACTTGGACTTATTTCTCTCTCTTTCTTTAAAAGCAATTTGCTTTGGCTGGAGTAGAAAAACCCAGACATGAGATTTTGGACTGAAGAAAAGAAACTATGTAGAGAAAAGTCTTAAAAGGCTGTTGTTGGAGTCGAACTGACTATACGTGATGAGTGAGGACAATGAAAAGCCTTTTAGTTTAGATGAACAAGAGAGAGAGGAAAAGGGTATTTGTATTTTGCTAGCTTTTCCGGGATTTACTGCTGAAATAAAGGATGGAAAAGCGATGCTTCATTCCTTCCTTGAGGAAGTAGTATTGCAGTGCACTTAACTGCCCGATTAAATGCATTAAGGTAAGGTGGCTGTGGTTTTTTGTTGAGGTTGTGTACAAAACAAGGTTTATTAGTAATAGAGTTGGGGTTTTACTCAATAAAAGCTCAAACCGACTTACTGACCATTTAATTTAATGGATTTATTCACTTCTACCTGCTGCCCGCCCCATTAGCTCCGCTCCGCTTTTTCGAAGGAAAGGGAAAAGATAATGAAATCGGAGGAACCAATCAATGTTTGTGGAGGAGAATGAATGTAGTAATAATGTAAACGGAGGCTAAAAGACTTTGCTCGTGCAATGCAAATGATGGCTCGTGGCAAACAAGAAACAAGGTTAGAGTTAACCAGTAAACTTAACACTCTGCTCATCCACGCCAGACTTAATGGCCAGGTTGTAGGAGCTCCTTGTGTATTTTATGTGCTTGTCATGTGGGTAATACGTACGTGCCGTCCCTATCGGTTCACTATCAATGTGATTAGTAGGAAGACCTTTGGTGTCTTGCATTATGCAGAATGGGATTATAGCTTTGAGCTGTTATCACAAAAATGATCTGTGGCTAGCTACACACAATCCTGCTGCTCCTGCTGGAAGGTGATATATCCTGGACGTGAACTTGAAGTAAAGTAATAATTTACGTTATATGACGTGTGATACCATGTACTTTTATGCAAACGAGCAAGTTTGCTGCTTGTTAAAATGACGCCAAGGTATGGTTTAGCCTGGTTGAATATGAATGTAGAATTATTATAGTAGTTGGCAGAAATTTTTATAAGGCCACTGTATAAACTTGTCTCGTCTTTCCCTGCAAGCAAAATTTAACGCTCCAGTTCTACAATTTGTAGACAGCTAACAACGTACTTGTCGAATTCCTGTGTGGCATACATCGGTTGAGGGTTGATGAGAAATGCTGCGGATCCTTGATTTGCTGTTCCCAATCCTTTCCATCCAATTCATTTGGGAGATCGTTCCAATTAAAATGGAAAAGCCTTGGAATTGAAACTCTTATCATCAAGAGAGTCGACGGAGAAAGAGGAAAAAGATCACAAAAAATTCACAAGCTCACATATTATATAGAACACGTATATTATGACCAGGAATTGGAAAGGGTAAAGAGCTACATTATTATTCAGGGCATGAGCAGAATATGGTGAATTCGAATTAGGAGAGAGTTAAGAGGACAGGATAGATCACAGGTCACACGAATGGCAAATTCGTATATCAGTCAACTCTCATTTATTATACATGGGTGCAATTACGCTAAATTATAGGAACATAGATATTTTGGAGAAAAAAATTGGTCAGGTATGTTATAACAAGACCCTCTACCAAGAAATATATAAGCGATTTCGCATTCATGTTGAATACACTGAGGATAATGACAATGTCTGCGACGGAAATTCGTTTGATGTTGATATGTCATTCGCTGGTACTTTTTACCCGAGGAGGATTTACCTCCCAGGATTTTATTTCTCAACATGCTATTAAATGTCCACTGACGGAATGAGTATTGTTTTTCCAGGAAAAGTTCCCATCGTAAAAGAACAAGCAGACCATTTCATGTCATGTAGATTGATGTAGAATCTCAACCACATGACAAGTACTACATGAAGCGAGCATGTATCGGAAAGGACGAGGAAAGAAAAAAAGACGTGTATACATATTATATGCATATCAATTGCGAATGTCCAGCTATTCAACGAAATAAATATTTTCACGAAAAAGAGTAAAATAATAACATGCTGACTGCAAAAATCCAGGAGGATGGACGGACATGTCAGAGAAAGAAAAGACGAAATAATATACAAAGATTGAAGATGATGGAAAAAGCCAAACCAAAGCTAGTTCGGTTGCTTCTCCCATGCTCAATGTTTGAGGGTTTTAAGCACGAACCTAGAGCTGGGATTAGTTAATGAAGCAGAGTACTTTAGTCTAGAATTATAGCATTTGGACAAAAGACTTTGTTTTGTTCTAAGAACATGTTGTTAAGAGCGTACCATTTAGTGCAAAACTTTTCACAACATTGAGAACAGAGCTTTCTTGTATCTAGCAGTGTGCCAGGTTGATAAAAGAGTGTAAGCAGAAGCAAGCTACCGTTCCTGCGTTACATTTATTGTAAAGAAAAGGACGGTTGGATGGATGGCTGAATAAGTGCATGGATAGATAGATGAATGAGACGTATTGAATAGAGAGATATGCTCTCACTCACTCAATTCTCTCTGCTCTTGCAAGGCAAGCTTGCTCACTTGTTCGAATGTAGTCCAGTCTCCACTCTCATCCTGTTCCATTCACTTACCCAGTGCGAAAGAAAGAGGAACACGCTTGTTGTGCCTTCACTCCAGCAGCAGGCAAGGCAAGCTTTTAGTACTATTACAACCGAGTGCGTTTCCATTCTCCCCAGACTTTCATCTATCAAAATAGTCTAATGTGGAGAGAGAGAGTTTTCGTGTAACCTGTCTTGGTGCTCCTTTTGTTATTGCTAATTCGAATGTTGAGTTATTTTCCTGTTACGCATCATCACACAAGGTTTTGGGGGTGACCGTGAAAATATTTTTCAGTCAAAAGTACACTGATACACGAACACTCATGTAGTACACGGCTAGTTAATATTTGAGTTGAAATTTTTTTTTAACGAAAAATTAATATGGTAGCGAATTGTGCAAAAAGCTATATTTTTCCGTATTTTCAGAACACCTAGTTGGTCCCTTTAACGGACCAAGGAATAACTAGTTCATCTGCAGTGTCGACCTTTGCTCCTCTGCCATCATCATTCATTATCCTTCTCGACATAAAACTGTCCTTCACCTGAAAAGCGTGGGCAGTGTGTGTCCATCAATTTTCAAGCATTCTCCAGCGTACATACATATACCTTCCTATAGCATACCTGTTTCCTTTGTTCATTACTAAGAAAATTGAATGATAAGAGGCGTTGATACGTTTCCTACTGGGATACAAAAGTTTCCATAAAGAATTTTTTGCACACCGCTGAAAAGAGTACCTGTACACCTTCAACCTTCAAAGGAAATAGCGCCCAGCTACATGTATGAAAGGAATAAACCGGGACTAAAGTAAGGTGTATATTATATTAGAAATAGAAAGCTGTGTGAGGAGATCGATTCAAATTTTGCATTTTAGTATTCAATGTTGCACACCTTCCCATCCTAAAACACCTTTCCTCTCCGTCGGTGTATCCCAGAATCCCGTTTTTATACTCGAGGTTTTAATGAAAGCTTTCCTTTTCGTTTCCGGCAGAGAGAAAAAAAGTGTGAAAGGTGTAGGAAATTATTTTGTCCTGGAGAATATTGCTGTCGGCTAGAAAACAGAATGAAAGTGAAACAAGAGGACTAAAAAAAGTAAGACGAAAAGGTGTTATGATATAATAGCAGCACCAACACCATACCACACTCAGTCAGTGAGCTCGACTCGACGGGGAAGACTTCCAGCAGATATCCGTTTTGCTACCTTAGTTCCTTCACGCTTTCATACATACGTCATATTATTTTTTGGATAGCTATATACAACACAAACTATACCTACTTATTCTCCGCTTCTTCTCATAACAGCACCATATAACTGTCCTGTGCAGCCAAACTTTATACTCTAGTAAGTGGTGATCTTGGTTCCCTCGTAGTCATCTCATCTTCCTTTACCTTCACCGTTCTGGATCCAGGACCCCAACTCCGACGGGAAAGCAAATATTGCTCTTTCGTAATATCGTAATTCCGTATTTTCTCAGAAAAAGCGTACAGCTACTAAACTCAAGTAAAAACCCAAAGTTCAAGTGCAAAAGTATGATCTGATCTGAAAATAGTGGAAAAACTGGGGCTGATATAAAACTGATTTTTTTCCGTGAGAACTCAAAACCTGAACCGAAGACAGGAATCCCAACGTTATCATAACGAAAATACGGGGTTTGCGATAAATGTAATTTTTTGATATCGTGCTCTCACGTGTTGCTGCTGACTCTCAAGTGAAATTGTAGTAGAAATAGTGAGAAAACTATTTGAAACTATTCCGGGAGAAAGGTAGGAGATCAGCGATAAAAAGTGTTGTGCCTGACAGAACACACATTGACTTTGGCTCACGTTGTTTGCAACCAACTTACTTAGTTGGGAAGGATTGGAGCGAGCTCGTTGTTTCCTATCAGACAAACAGCCGCTATTAGAATTCCAACGGGAATTCCAAAAACTCGCAAAACTACAGGAGGAGAAAAACTCGCTCTTTCGCTCACCCAAAATTTCTTTCCCACTCGCCTGCCAACCCAACTGCCTATCTAATCAAGTCCGGAATCGAATCCAGGAAAGAGTTTTTTGTTCAGCGCTTTATCATTTCCGTACTTTCCCTCAACAAAAAGTCATTTCATACGGTAGGAGGTAAGTGTAAAAAATTTATATTGCTTTTCCCATTCTCATATCATATCGTAACTAACTGGTGGAGACACGGCATTGGCAAGTTATGTCAGCGTACATGAATATCAAAACTCGTACCACTCGATCCAATAGCGCTCCCTCGTAATCGTAAAGCTCTGTCAACATTGGGCCAAAAAATTATGGACGATCATCCAACACTTTTCTCCCGTTTGTTCCCTATCATCATTATTTAAGTATTTTTATTGGAGTGTTTGAGAAGGAATGGCATACTCTTTTGTAATAAATTTTGCAATAAGAAGAAGGTTTTAGTAGATGGGTAGTCCCATTGCACAAAGGACTTTTCTCTTTGTGAGTTGCTCTAACTCACTCAAAAGAAGTTGTCCTAGGATGGAACGAGACTGGATGGTGGTGGGTGGAGAAGAACAAAACGCACTTACACGCTACGAAAAGAAAGTGAAGACATCCTATTATTTCGATCGTGGACAATAATGTCTTTGAGGAGGGGTATTACGTATTGTTATGCAGGAGCTCGTCACTCATTTTCACTAATTCATTCTTTCCTGTAGCCATATACCTATGTAAATGTTGGCTACATCCTTACATCCGACCTACCCTACCAAAGAAAGATGAGAAAGCGTTTTATACGACGCTGCGTTGCACACATACAATTGAACCGACGGGGTGACACTAAGGATAAATGATAGCTTTTAAGTTGTCATCTATGAATTATTCAAGGAAATCGAAGGACCGTTAGTGAAATGGAATATTAAAAAAGTGCACGTTGGAAATGTGCGTTAATGGATTGGATATTTTTGAACACAAAGGAAAGTGCCTATAGACTGGTTTATTGGAAGGATGTATATAACAAACCATGTCAAAAAATTCAGGACTTGAATAACTTGCAAAAATTGATTCTATTCTCCATTGCAATTCTTTTCCGCATTAGTAAAGAATGTTAGAAAGTAGCAATAAGATAGAGGAAAATGAATTAAATGACAAAAATTGGAATTGTGTAGGTATATTATTATTATGGGAGTTTTTATAGTTCGTCGACCAGAAAGACTGTTATTAGGGATAACGGAGAAAATTCTTTCTGCAAATATAATTTCTAGTTTGATATCTCCGAACCTGAAATTTTTGGCAGTTTGATAAGGAGAATTGTTTGAGGAGAAAATTGTTTCAGCTCGTGTGCAAGTAGGCTTTAGGGGAAGAAATGCATTTCGTAATCGCGCAAATGTTTTAAAAGGTAGAATCACAATAGCTTAGGAAAGTGAAAATGGGTGAGAGTTGAGTCCTGTCGTCAGATAAGGTGGAAAATGTGACGTGGCATTTTTGGTACAATCATCATTCGGCTAGATAACAATAGGATGGGAAAATGGAATTTAGGCCTCACTTTGAGGTACTATTATATACTAATCGTTAGAAAAGGTGGATATAGCATTTTGGCGAAGTGAAGACCACAAGATGGATGGACAGTGAAACACACAATGTGAACAGATATGAAAAGAATAGACTGGTGTAAAAAAAGTTAGCGAAAACATCCATCATGTCACTTTACCCCATTAATTACAAAACTTTTGTTACCTCAAGTTAAGGCGGAAATGATGATGTAGGTTATTCGGTACTTTTTTATATCATAACTGTCTTAACATAAGTGCCGGAAAAACCTTCTTTCATATTACAGGACTCTCATATATATGTGATTAGTTCTGTACAAAATTACACGTGTGACGTTCTTCCATAAGAAAAACTCTCAAGAACGCGTTTTTATGGATTGTTTATTTTTGAAAGTCTACCTCATTCCATTGAACAAAGCAATAACTGTAATGAAATTTACTTTGGGAAATGGGCAATTTACCGAAAAAATTCCAAGACCATCGCTTGTTTACCAAATGGTGCTCGTTGTGAACTGCAATTCATCATCTAATTCGAGGTTTCTGTTTACATTTTACAGCGCAGAATTACTCATGAGGACTTTTCGAGTGAACAATTTTGTATAAGCATACTTCTGAACTGCCTTTATTCATTGTGCATGCCACAGGCAAATTCAATGTCTACAGAAAATGTAGCATTATTAGCATCAAACATGCATGAATGAAAAATCCGGCTGCGTTTCTTTTTTGAGCGTGCCGAAATGGAAGTAGTATGTATACTCACTTGTTTTCTCGTTCATATACCACTACTGCATCTGATTGACACATGTGTCACAGTGACACATACGCAATACATCGCATTACAATACATTACAGTCGTTTCAAGAAAAGTCCTGAATTTCACAGTTGAATTGGAACAAAATTTTAATCGGAGGAATTAAGCTTAGCTCTCCATAACGAGATCGGGTTAATGTTCTGTTAGCCAAACAAATTACAGCAACAGATTAATCCTCAACTGATGTATTTGTAGGAGTGTACGTAAACAAGGCTTACAAAATCGGAACAGAGTTGGCTACTTGCAATACGTTTAAACAAAAATGAGCTGCACGAACAAATAGATTTTTTCGATTTTGTTGATGTTATCATCATGTTGTATTATTACGCTTGGTTGAGGTTACATCAGAATTTTTGGTTAAGAATGGAATGATTCCACACTACTAACACACTTTTCTGTAACAGTGCATTGCAGTAGTCTGTCTGCTGACTCTTTCTCGAGAAATGCAAGAGATAATGAGGATACTTAATACTGAAGAATTTCAAACGTCACATGTGTAACTGATATGCGTTCTGCATGCAAAGTGAGCACATATGGGATGGTATTATTGCAAGTGCATATTTATTTTTTTGTGTCTGTCTTTTTTCAATGCTAAATCACAATCGTAATTCCAACTTTCTGCAAAAAAAAAAAATCATCCTTTTACTCCCGTCTGCCTCGTTGGTTGGTTGGGTCCATTCGGGTTTTCAAGCTTGAAATTGGAATGAGTTGATGAAAGCAAGCAATGAAGGGAATTTGACACACATCCAAATGATACAAATATTTCGCGAGTTAACTTAAGCCACTTCAAGTCTTCAAATTTTATGGCTTTTTCGAACATTTTCGCAAACCTTGGATAAATGCTTGGATGATGATGACACCTGGTTTTCGTCTGTTTTGTCAGTTGCTCCTCTGCTATTGAAAACGGGGCAATTGAGAAGAACTCACGATACAATTAGTATTAGTAGTAGGGAAATCAAACCAAAGTTTTTGAAGGCAACACCTCCATTCACACAAACAAATGTCTAGGATAACAAGGCTTTTTAAGCGGCTTTGAGGAAGCAGCAACCAAATTCCGACTTTTATATCTTGGAAGACCTTGACTTTTTATGGAATGAGATGAGATTCATGGGGCTAACGTGGAGAAAGCTCCATTTCAGCGAATGTCGACAACAAGCTGCTTAATGATGATACGCTGTTAGACTAACAGCTCTCCGAAAAACCGAATCTAAATGTATTACTCGGATTTTATGACAATTATGAGTGAAAAAACGTTTGCAAGCAGATAATAAAATAAAAACGACAGGCGTCACATAAGGTACGAGGTTATTCCATAACGTTTATGATTATTGTCTCACTTTACACGTCATTTCAGCCCACATGACCCAAAGTTAGCATGTGTGTGAGTAAAGGTTTGGGTGGAAATGGTGTTAAGCCGCACGTTCATAAATTGATTTTTGAATGATTATTGCAAATTTCCATTACGTTCGAACCTAAATTATCTTTACAATCACCGTCGTCTGAAAAGGATTCCACAGTAAAATCTACCCATTCCCATCATTAATTTAGATTGCTGCGAATCACTATTGAACGTCCAATCCTTTCAAATCAACATGAACCACATTTTTTCGCATTCAAAATAATTGTGTTATGTATCCCTGCAAAAATAAGTGGATTCCTTCATCTTTGCCAGCTGAGATTTTTGCTTTTTTATACTTTTTTTTGCATTAATGTGTAATGCAAACATTTATTACAACTTGGACAAACATGCATAAAAGAGGGCCTACATATTGGATTGAAATGACTTTTGCTTAAAAGCACGACAAGAAGAGAAGAAGGGTCATAAATTCTGCAATTTAAGTCGGACATGTTGATTGGCATTCTATTTACATATGTACATGGTTTATTTGAATGTGCGAAGACATGAAAAGAATGAGCTTTTGTATTATTAGCAATATGTGGTCGTAAGCAGAGGAGAATGAGGAACGCGTGTTTTGCATTCCATTTCGTATTCATGAAATATTCAGTTTTGGGAGCAATGAGCATTCACAAAATCTGAAGAGTGAGAGATATATAGCTGGGAATCTTGAGTTACGTATTTACCTATACCCAAGGAGGAAATATGTGTATGCATAGTTTCAACATGTAAACAACCAAATTCCTCTCATTCCATGACTTCAGCACGCACGCTTTTTTTGCTCCAGTGAAAGAGTTTGCTCTTCAATATCTTTCATCTTTTGCTTTTGCCTTCAATCGAATACAATGTCATGTCGATGCTTACACAAAAGCACCAAACCAAACCAATTCCAAAGATTTTGATTGTGCTGGTCAAATCAAAGAGCAGATTTTTAGGGCACTCTATTTCTGTGCTCGGTTGGTATTCTTACGATGAACAGATACAGCATGACGTTCTCCTTTGTTGTCCACTCAGATTGACTTTTCGAGTTGTAAAATCATAAAGATTCAAGTCAAGATATGAATACTTATTATTGCAGATGGGTAATGAGCTGCTCCTAGCTTTTAATTTTTATGATTAGCCATTTTGCATTCAAAGCAGATGGAACGGGCAGAAATCCAGAAGTCAAAAACTTGCATTATTATACAACTCATGCTGAGCAAAAAGCATAACAGTACATTACACGTCTATGCCATTCCATTCCATCACCTTGTTTTGTGTCTTCGTCTGGTCCTGCTGCTGTTGTCATTATCTCAGCAATAAAGTCGTCACCACGTTTTATGAATCACATAAATGTCATCGCTGCAACTTTGGAAAGTCCAGCTCAGTATTTCGTTCGTAGGACATCTTGTTAGACGACGACCAAAGCCCATAAGCAATCCTATCTTTCGTCAAAGGTAATAAAATGGGAGCGAGAGATTTTCTCAAGGCTTTGAGAATGCTCTTTATTCCGCTCATTTAGTATCGTCTCCCTTTTGTTTGTTCTTGTGACTCCAAAATCCCAGCCTTTCATGAAAAACTGATGGGATGGCATTACATTTACATTTCTATCTAAATGGTCTTAACTCAGTGGTGGCCAATTTTTCGCAAGTGTAATCGTAATAAAATATAATGATCTCATCACAAGAGATTTCACAAATATATACCATTTGGAGTTGGTCTCGTTTGGAGAAGATGGATGTATGAAACTAACGAAAACCAAGGTGCTTGCTTATGCTATTGGATATTCGAACTTGAAGAAGAGAAAAATCCTCGAGATGAAATATAAAGTTTTCCCTCTGGGCCATTTTCGATTTTGTTTTTGTGAGGGAAAAAAGAGCTTTGTTCTGACAAGTTGAATAGAGAGCAAAGTAAAGAGAGCTGTATTGATCCGTGTTTTGAAAAGAGCCGAATAGCACTTCTGAAACTATAGTTTGCTTTAGCATCATCATCCTCCAAGATTCCAAGATATAGACAACTAAACTCAACCGCAGAAGCTAGAAAAGCAGGTTGTAACTTGTAACTGTTGTTGTAAGTAAGATATACATAGGAGTTATGGTTGTGTGTGGTAAAAGTAACCAAGAGCAGCTCTGTGTTTTCTACACAAAGCCACAGAAATGTGTAGCTTTCGCTTGCACACATCATTCTTCATCCAAGTCTAGTCTAGTTGAAGTCGAAGTTCGGATCCAATTGAAATTGAACTCAACGGCTGACCGACCACAAAGCAACGAAAAATTCTCTTAAAAGAAATATCATGATTATAGGGAGAAAATCGAGAAAAAATGCGAGTATCATGTATTCCAGAAAGAGTTGTTTGGTTGACAGAAAATGTCAGAATCGGGACCAGCTATTTCTTGTTAGCTCATCCAACCATAAAAATTTAATTTTCGGTTAGTGCAGTCCCTTTCAGTTGCAACTCTTTGGTTATAATATAGGAACATTCTGCTGTTAGTTCTTTGAGTCTGCTAACGTATTCGACAGTATGCTTATATACTTTCTTATTTGTGTAATAATTCGTACATTAGGATATCCGAAAAGATAAATCTACAGTGTACAATAATAAAAATAAGTTTTATACGAATCACAATGGCTTTGAAATTCACCTTTTTCTCAAGTCCGTCAAATTCGACGTTTCACATTTTAATGACTTGGTTCACACCAACTGTATCACTATGATTCATTTTCTAAATGCAAACCTAAAGAATTTGCTTGCTTAAAATAAAAGGATGAGTCATTCAACTGACTATCAGTTTTTATGCGCACATTAAAATGCACACTGCACTTTATTTGTGCTTATTATTTTTAATATAAATATTATGACCTTAATGTGTCAGCAGTGTCACAGGATGCAATTATGCATCATGGTTTCTCTTATATCAAAACGAGCCGATCAATCATTCATTCCATGTTTCAACGAAGAGTCACATTTCACGCGAAACTCATCATCAGGTTTTATCACATGAGACCGACAGTGTCAGACTGCTTGCCTCTTCTTTTCATAGAAAGTCATAATGACTCATTTCTCTGTAAATAAACATTATTGACAAAAATGTCCAATATGATTTCTGCCTTTGCCTTATGTTACATTCTTTTATCAAATTATTGATTTATGGTTGACGTAGGTTCCTGCTATTTTGCATACGAAACGAAATGCCTCATCAATTCAATCGATTTGGCACAAAAAATAGGGAAAAACTACACACACCCAAGCGAGAGGTCTATCCAGGCTAGATAAATAATGTACTCTGGCTCGTAATTTTGTTCTTTTCGTCGTGTGAATCAATTTTCCACACACCGTTATTTGCGTAAATGTTAACGAGTCTCTATTCCAACTCGGTTTTCTTCCATGAATGATTTAATACCTCAGAAAATCTAAAAATGAGAATTAATTCATTCTCATTATTATATTCAATCGCGAGTGCACAACGAGCAAAGAAAAGTTGCATGTGGACTCCCTGCAGCGTTCTTCGCCATCTCCAGCGTTGTTTGATGAGGATGATGGTTCTATTATCATATTTTTGTAAGCACACTTATTGCATCTTCTTTGCTATCTCGTTTTATTATCATTGGGTTGCTGGCTGGTAAAAAATATGAGACATGATCACTTTTCTAGCTGGTTGTTTATACTTGTGTCATGTCGCGTCGCATCTCGTCCGATTTTCATTAAGTCCTTTTGTCAACATTTTATATCCAAATTATTACAACTTTTTGCATTTGGCAAAGAATCACAAAACGATGATGGGACAGGTTCATCATCAACATGATGCTGATTCAAGAAAACTCTTTTATGGTGTAAATAATTATTATCCGTTCCATGAATGAATGAAATTCTGAAGTATACACTTTTTTAGCCATAAAATCATGAATAAATTGATGAGATCAGCATCGCTTTAAGAAAACGGTCTGTGAAAATAATTCGGCAAAAGTAACTAACCAAGTCTTTCTCCAACACAAGGTTTAGCTTAAGCCCATTAATTGAGGTGCTGTACGTTGGGTTATGTTATGGAACTTGCCTGTTGTTACGTGCTCCTAAATAGGATTAAAATCGTCAACTTTTATTGCCTTACTTACATGGACATATTTTTGTTTGTTCTTCACGTTTACACCGACCAGATCGTGATGCAATTAATGCCGTGGAGAAGAACCCCTTTGTCACGTAGAATCCTTCAAAGTTTTTATGGGACAACTGTCATGTAATCGTTCAGGATTACCAAAGCTAAACGAGTAACGACAAACAAATAAATGATTTTTATTTTTGCAAATTATACATGGCTCAGCCTTTTATTGTTATATATTTATATGTAAATGACCTTTCCACAATTGAAATGTTGGACGGAGGCCGTCTCACTTTATTGCGAGTTGCAAAAAGGAGTGAAAAAGATTTGTGATTTAACAAGGTGACAATAGGCATCCACACTGCATAATTAAATAATCGTAAATCTTTCCATTGCCTGATACTTGAGAATCCGTGAGTGAGCAAATGCCTGAATGAGCAATGAGGTGACACGAATCCGTAAATTAGACGTTTATTGCAGTTTAAAGTAAATCTCCACCATGTTTCCTTCATTACTCATTCAAATTGGTGAATCACAATGGGATCAATTTAGGAAGCGGTTGTGTAATTAAAATTAATAGGAATTGCCTTGTCTTGTCCCTCATCCAAGAGAGAAAAAAAGATGATTAATGAGTGATGATATCTGTACGAGCTTATCTATCGCTGCTTTGAGCTTACTCACCAATCACTCTACTCTAAATTGGAGGTCTCATGATGCCCCATTAAAATTATACAGCAGATAACGACAAACACGCGCTGGGAATGGCAATGACTCATTAGCGTAACCATTTTTAATTACTAAAATGGCCCTACTGCAATTTGTCAATAGTTTGTCACACGACTCCTTTCCTACGTGTCGTCAGAGGAAGGCCAAAGAAGTAATAATGTAGTGCAGTGTCGTTCTGCAGTGAAGAATTATGAGAATAGTATGCTTAAATATTTATATGCTTTTCCATGTACTCGCTCGCACAATCCATTCCAAAGTTTAGAATTAGAGCGAAAGCGAAACTCTACTAGAAAAAAATAATGCTTTTACATTTACTCCTCTTTTTACTCTACCTGGAAGGACGGTCGCCCGCATTGAAGTCCACTGCTGTGCTTACAGCTATCTAGTCGTGAAGTTCAACAAAGCCATCATGTTTGCATAATCTTCCTAATTGAAATATAATATTATGTATGCAAAAACTATTGATGTAGTACAACAAGAGCAACAGAACACGAAGAACGAACCGAAAACGAATACTTTTTGCAAGGCCACACTCCACGCTCAACTGTCTGCTGGCAGAAGTAGGAGTAAATGAAAAGGACGTGCATGCATGTAGGCTGGAGGCTCATAAAATTATTGAAACGTGGAGAACACAAAGCGTGTGTAGCTGAAATAGTCGCGGTGGTGGTATTAATGATGATGGTGATTATTATGGTGGTCTTTTGTACCAGTTTAAAACTGATACAAGCTTGCCTTAATGATGGAGTTGTAGGATTTTAAATATGCACATTTATCATCTCATTCTGGAAGCAAATAATTTGTCTGCTGTGGGTCCTCCATTCCATGCGTTTTTAAGCAGGTCGTTTATTTGTTCCCTCTTGTAAAAATCTATTATTCATCTTTTGTTAGCAAGGATGGATCATGGATCCCAGCTCAAAGATTATGCAAGTGATTAGCATTAGCATCACTGAGTTTCCTTAGTCCATAATGCATGAATGGACGGAGATAATCTCATTGTTAGCTCTCCTCCAACCAATAACTTTTCGTAATAACTCGAGATTTATTACAGATTTACTGATTTTTTCACACGTTGCTGTATGAGTAGTGAGCATGTGCATAATATTGACTATTAAAACATTACTCGCAGACAAGTACAAATCTTTTAGGATGGACGCTGGAGGCGATATTTTTATCGGTTCCATTCACGCACTTGTGCGTAGACAAACAAACTGGGCTGGCTTGCATAAGAACACACGCAATAACGAGTGAGAGATTCCGAGAGTGTTTAATTTGATGAGGCAAAATGTTTTTGAAGCTATTGTAAATACACATTATCATGTTTATGTATTCACAAATTGGAATCGATGACCTCCTTCTCTTGTTTTCCATCTTGCATCAAAAAAAGTCAGAGTGGCTAAGCACGTCGTTGTGTACATATTTACTGACACGGGCCAAACAAAAAAGATCTACTCGTGCGAACGATGATGGGATGTTATAACTAGTATAGTTTTGTACTCATGACTTTGAGAGGATGGAATGAAAGCAACAAAAATGGTTTCGATTACGTTCATTTTCCGGCTTGGCTTCATTTTATGAATATTCTCTCTAGTTTGGCTTGGACCTAAGAATGACGTTAACGTAACACAGTTTTTGGTACACATGCGTACCTCCACATGAGGTAAATGGAAGTGTAAAATGCCCCATCCCTTCTTGAGAGCCGTAGTTATATAGTTTCGCACAAAACAAACTAAAAAGCGAGAATAAACACATTAGCTTATCGTGTTCTTGTCATGTTATAAATATTTTATGGGTAACAAGAGGTTTTGTTGGCCATTCTGTGTTTTGAATGCAAGTCCGTGTTCGCAAAAAATGGATGGAGATATTGTGTAATCTAATCTACGCACATTTCTCATTCATGACTCAACTTGAAAAGTGGTCAAAAGTATTATGTTTCATTCTAAATTGAAAATTAACTAGGAGAAAATGTGTTTTCCTTATCTCTATTATGTGCATGACGCACATAAATTATATTAATAGAATAATAGAATTAGAATGTATATATTATCTGAAACGCACACCTCCTACGCACATGTTCCATTGCAAACACACAGCTGCTCGGAATTCTATGGGGTGCGTTATGAATGTGCGTAATATTCGGATAGTAGATAAAGGCAACCTCATTACTTCCGACCAACTTTGTTAGCAAACTGCAGGAAAATTGAGATCCATTTTGGCAGTCCCCGTTGCTAAAAAGACTTATTGTATATGTTTATGAAATATGAAGTGTTACACAATTACTGAAATTACAGTGAATTGCTTACAAATCATTTTTCTAATTGAATTGCCTTATCTACTATCAGGAAAATGCATAATTCACCTAAACCATTTACAGTATAGCGCAATATGGGTTTTGTTAACAAGCACTTATTGGGGAGTATCAAAGAAATGAATTTATATGAATGCTAACGACTGTTACGGTCCGTGAAATATGCAATTTCCTGACGGATTGAAATGAATAAAGGCAAACTACGTCTTGTAATTTATGGTAATGGCAAAAATCGAAATGAATAAAAAGTAAACTTTAATTGGAATTTATTATTAACTCATGTGTAAAAATGTTAATCAAAGTTTGTATATTCAGCCTAGGGAAACAGGACTTTCGTTGACCTGTTACTTAAGAAATGAATTAGGAAACGGAAAAATCTAAAGGTGGTGTTGTATCGTATACAATTTAGTATTGTGTCATATCAAAGTGACATGACACGAAAAGCGACTTATGACTTATTATGTAAATTAGCAGCATAAAACTGTAATTTGTTTAATGAAATGGAGTAAATAAAATTTTACATCTGGTTGAAAAGTAAACTTTGCAGTGATGCACTATTGCACTATTGATCCACTAGCAGAAACTACTCGGGTCTTTGAGAATGTTTATACGGCCTTTTTCCTATATAATAGGAACAAACAACGAAATTTTAAAACAATTTGAAGTATGTCGATAATATCATTATTTAAAAGCTAGTTTAAATGTTTACCATGTCACAACATCTGCCTACAATATTCAATTAAATAACTTCAAAAGCCTGTTTCAATTTAGGTTTATTTAACGAATTTTTTCCATGTATTTAACGAAGAAAAGCGAAAAACAATTCCACTACTTTTTTCCTGCCACATTTATCAAAGAATAATATTACCTTCGCATAAAAATAATTTCCCTCGAGCAATAACCAATTTTCCTCACTTTGTGTCAGAAGTCCAAAAAGATGAAAAATTATTATTGATGCATAAACAATTTCTGAAGTAAAGCTCATCCAGGGAATATTGCATAAAATTGAGAGCAACTCAAAAAATGAATTTATATCCACGAAATAAAGACAAAAACTGGAAAAGCTTTTGAGCGATGAAAATGGGATAAAGTTCGAGTAGATCAAAGAAAAAACTGGAGCTCTATATTTCTCTCTTAGACTTATATATGGCTTTATATATAATATAAACTCCCCAAAATCAACAACATCGACAACACAATTTTCACATTTTTTTCATTTTACAATATCCTTATTTTTTATTTGATCTTGGATTATACAACATTTCACATTCTTGTTTTTTCTTTCGTCTGAAAAATAGCAGGAAAGAAAAGAACTGTGCAGAGTACATATGCAATATGGCATAGAATGATGATTATTACATACTCTTTCCAACATAATGTAATAGTTTGGCAGTCTATATGGGAGCATCAATCAACCTGCAAACACTTGGTGTAGTGTCGGCTGTCAAAATAATATGTACTCTAGAAAATGGAGAAGAAAAAAAGTGCACAATACTTTACTGACAAGGATCAAGATCAAGAAGAAGCGAAAAACGTCTCTAACTTTGCTTCCTTTACTAGTTGTCTGCCTTCTAGGCACAATAAAGTTGATGTGCTCACATCATCCATATCTACGTTGCTTCAAGATTGTGGAAAAGTGTAACAAAGCCGAGCAAATATCAAACTCTTGTTTATTCCCTTTCTTCATCCATTCTCACTTCCCTTTCTCATGCGGTTCTGTTTGTTCCGTGAACACGATACAAGGAAGGTAGGATTTCTTATGTAGCATACTTTTCCCCTTTTCTCGAGCTTACCTGAACGATGCAGATGAACCCAAGTAAAAAGACACAATAAACAAAAAATTAGATTGGGAAAGTAGCATAGGAAGAAAAGTAGGTAAGCTCGTCTCCAGATTTTAGAGCATCCATTCTATACCATCCAGGGAGCTAATCTCATTTATGTAAATCATCCTGGAAAATATGAATGAAAATGGGTATTACAATTTACAATATTATATAGACACAGGAATAGGAGCTTGGTTGTTGGATTATAGTTATGAGTTATCTGGATGGTGTATACTGTGTATTGCCTCCAACCAGGTTAAGATGTATGGAGGTGTAGGTAAAGTAATGATGGCATTAAAAACGAAAGAAAATAGCTCAGGTTTTGTGCATAGATATATTTTGCAAAATTTATTACGCCAAGATCTGAATCCTTGCCTGATCCCAATAGTAATTTCATTTTTATTCCCTTTTCACCATTCCTTTGATCCTCCCATTACATTAGAGACAAAGCGAAGCAGGTAATGCTGGAGTGTTTTATGTGTGCAGTATTGTATACCGATTGTTAGCTGATGATGAAACTGCTGCAGCCAGAACAGCTATGTTGTTGCATTGTATAACGTATAAGATATATTAACATTCTCTCTTTCTTCTGTTTCGTTGAAATCTTTTTTAGAATCTTGCTCACCGTCATATCATCATTAGTAATATCAAGATGATCACGTACGGATGATGATGGACTGGTTCACTATAAAAGGAATAAAAATGTAAATGCTTTTTCTGAGCGACTTTAAAAAAATAGTGGATCCTTTAAATATTAAACTTTTCAGTAGATTGAATCGATAAAATCATTTAGTTTCATGTGTAATTAAACAATGCGCGAAAGTATTGCATCTGTAATTAATTAATTAATAATAGTCAGACAAAACTTAAATTGCTAATTTAGTAGACTTATGGTACCCATTCATACAGCTTACGATTAGCCATGGATTAACCGAAAAGCTTGTGAATTTCAAAAGGTATCAAAGAACTTCCAAACCAATGTAATTTAATAATAATCCTCAAAAAGAATGGAAGATTGGGACATATCGTATAAGAGATTTGGTTTATGTCAGTTGTCGTCTCATCGCATACCAGCTTTCTTTCTTTCTGTCTTATTGTTTCCACTGTGAACAGGTTTTTGTAATTGTAATGCAAGCATTTTGTTCACCGCATTGAATGAGTAGCCCATCAATCAGTATGAACACGTTGTATCAGATAAGCAAAGTGGCAGGAGCATACCTCAACTGGCAGTACAGTTAAGGAACATCGGATTTTGTACAAACTTTTATTATACCTGCTAAATAATATATATTACATCTCAAATTGCATTTGATTGGTTCACACTTCAAAATGCTCCTGTGTAGCTGTCAATCATTTAACACAATATTGCTTGCGAGATATGTTGCAGTCAACTCTTTATTCAAGACTGAGGAAAAACGGTCATAATCCTCCGAGCAAAAAACAGCATAATCAGCAGTGGACAAAATAAGTACAGTTTTTGTATGATCAGGAAACAAAACAAAGAACAAGACAGATCCGTCATGAATCATCATTAAAACAGTTTACGTACGATTTACCTTGCCAAAAGGTGCGTATTGTGCGTGAATTCGTAATGAATGAAAGCAAGTAAATGTCACAAATATTCACAATCAAAACATGGTAGGCAATTATTGGCTCATGTTATTGGGATCTTTACACGTGGTACATATAAATTTTATTGGAGTGCGCGTGAGAAAACTACTGCATCACGACAAGAGTTTGACAATTCTGCTTAAATCCGGATTTTTTGTTGAAAAGAAAATGTTGTTTTAAAATATTAAGAATTCAATCTCCGTTTTATTTTGCATTGCAGATTATAATATTTCATCTTCCAAAAAACTGCAGCCAACACTGTGGTCCGGAACGTCAACATCGTCATTTGTAAGTTTACATCCTCATCCATCCCAATTAATGAGCGTGTCAGTTGGGTAAACTGTTGTAAGTGCAGACTGTTTTGTTCAAGAAGGTGTGACAAGGGGACAACGACGACACCGCTGTGACAAGTGACAAACGAGCTCCATGAAGGTAACAGACGCTGTCTTTTTCATCTGCTGAAGGAAATGCCCAGGAAAAGGTACTCATGAAAAAAATCTATACAGACTCAGGTTGCACTCTTGTTGCTATTTGGCAAAGTGGTTAGCAATAAGCCGTCTTTTGATTTGTAGTTGCATAGATTACAGCGAGCTGCATAATTTATGAAAAAACCCTTTTGGCAATTTTTCCAATGCCAACCGATCCTTTGGAGATCATAACTCAAAACAAAAGATTGCATAAAAAAGTTGGATTTAATTTACCCAATTTTACGTATGACATCATAAAGCTGGAAAATTAGTAGCTGAGCTCGTTTTTTGCTAAATCAGCAAGTAACGAAAGTATTTCTGTGCTTGCAATTTAAATACTGCACTCGTCTACGGTTCAGATTTCATTTTTTGCAGTATGCAATTTTAAGTTTTGGTTACATATTATTGCAGGTGCAGCTAAAGGTCCTGTACTTGCCGTCATCCAAAGAAACAACTTACTGTGCTTCTGTGCCCTCCGCCTCTTTTGTATTATATCATTCACCTACAACTCTACTGCCACTGCCGCCTCATCACATCATCATTGGGAAGAATTTTTACACATGACCAAATCAGAAAGGGTAATCAACATCAACATAAAACTCTCTTCCATCATCCTCTGCTGAAGAGAGACCAGCAGAGACAAGCCCCAAAATTGCTATTCTGCACTTGGCCTTGCAGATTTTACCTGGCGTCGTGGCCTTTAGCTCATCATAAGCAGCAACATCAACATCAACAGCATCAGCGCATATCCTGTGTCTAACTTGGCTTACTTTTATTTAGTCAGGCTTTTGCAATCAGCATCAGCAGCTCTGACGCTCCACGATTTCCTTATGACATTGGATATATGGATGCGCTCATAGTCTCCTGGAGTGCATTTTGTTTGCGTTACTACTTCTCTGAGCGACCTTCCAATTAGCAGCTGCCGTGAGCTCTGAGCTCGCTCTTCTTCTCGTTACGGGAAGAATCGTGAAAAAGAAAGCTCCACTTCAATCTTCCATAGAATCATTTGATGTGAAACTTGATACACTATTATTCATTCTTCGTACAAATTCTCGTCAGTGACAACAAAACGTGTCGGGGGAAATCTGTCATTGTTCTTTGATCTTGGCGATGATGAGGATTGTATATCGTATGTATCCCCTCAATTATACGGTGTAAAAACGTGTGTTCAAATTGCGCATGCTTATGGTGAGTTGCTGATAAAAAGCCGATACTCATTTCATTATTGTAACTTCTTGGATGTTTTTTGCTTTTGGCTGAAACTCGTCAAGTGCAGTAGTGTCTTTTGGTGGTAACACAACACCAACAGTTCAGCTCCTCTTCCTTTGGCTTTCAACTGGCCATTCTCACTTTTTTTTATCCTGAAATCATACTCAAGAACTATCAAGTCTCAAAAAAGTTCAGTGAAGTGAAGTGACTCATTAGCATACATATAAGCACCCATAAAATTATGAATAAAAGCCATTTGGCCCGAACCTCAGCAGAATATTCAATGGAATCGGAATCAAGTTCGCGGAGTCAGGTAGACAACGCTTTTGTATGTGGTTCCTCCTCTAGTGCCGCTAATTATTGGAAGAGTGGAACTGTAAAGTATTCAAGAAGCGTAAGAGGAACATTTTCCAAAATGGGTCACGTTCCCCTCTTGTTCACGTTTCTTATTGTGTACGTAGTTGTAACGGCATCTGCTCAGTTTGGCAGGTTTGCCGACATCCAGGTATGACTATTACTTGTGATATTTTCTGCTAAACATCCAGATTTTACTTTAAAAGGAAGTGTAACATTGTGATTTTCTCTGCATTTCAATTAGGGCGATTATTGTTCGAAGAGGATAGGTGGATGTTGTCCAGGACGTGTGGATGATTGTTCGACCCCGATCTTAGGTACACTTTGCTATTGTGACCATTTTTGCAACCGTACCGACAACCCTGACTGCTGTCCGGATTACTGGAGCACCTGCTTGGGCATTGAATACACCAAGCCTCCAGATCAAATTGTGGAAAATGATCGTAAGAAAATAATCTTGATAAGGCATTTATTTATGTGGATAGAAAGCATCAATTATAAAGATTGTCAGGTGGATTTTTCAGCAACAGCAGTAGTAGTTTTCTCTTTTACTGGATTTATTTATGTATGCTAAAAATATGCGAATTAATGCACGCCCACATGCCAAAATCCTTATGTAATACTTTTGACAAATTCGACCGTTTACAAGCTAATTTCTGCATGCATATTTTGCCTCCACTTGACTACATCTTCGTTTGGCTGTGAGGGAGATTCATTATCTCATACTTTTAAGATTAGGTTCCAGTTTTGACGTAAATTTGAAGTATGACACAGTAGTAGGCTGGCACATGGGCGGACACGGTCGATGACATAATCACTTTCTGCAATATGCAAAAGCTCAAACAGAGCTTTAAAATTTATGCCCCTAATTATTTGAAAAAATATCAGTTTTTATAATAATCCCCATATACATTTCTGCATGAAGGAAAAACTGCAATTTTTATCAGCAAAATATATTTGCATATTATGTAAATCAGATCATACAAACCCAGCAAGGGTTGGAGAAGAGAAGCAAGGTGAAGTAGGCGTGAAAAACTAAATTTTCCGTATAAATGCAAGAAACAAACATGTCGTTTCTCAGTAAATAATGTCCATTATTACCACGCTTGCAAGTGGCAGTAAGTGCCTAATAAATGGGAAATGAATGGACACCTACAGCCTCCAGCAGTGCACCAAACAAAGATTCTCGGCTGCTGCTGTTGCTGTTGATGCTGGATGCATGCAAAAATGGCAATCTCTGTTCAATAAAACAAAACAAACCAAACCAAACCACGCAAAAAGGCCAAAATCATTCGTGTTAAGAAAGGGAGTGGAAAACAAATGGTGGATGGTAATAATCAATGGGATTGTGACTGTGATGCTTAGGCAGCTCACTGTATTTACACATTATAAAAGAAAAAGTCATTTGGGAAAAGATCATCATCATCAAAAAGAGTCTGTTTAGTTGGATAATAAAATAAATACAAAAAAAAACTCTGTAAAAGAGTGAGCAAACTAGGAGGCAGGAGGACATTTGCTGTCGAGCTCCGGGGCAGGTTGAGCCTGAACCAAGAAGGTGTTTCGCTTTTGTCCATTTAATCCTTAATTAATGTGGTTTAATTCAGTTGTCGTCATCATGGCAGTCATCCTCATTAGTATTTTGTGTCGGACGAAATGAATTTGCCAAAGAAGAACAGGATTGGGAAAGTTTTTTTATGTTGAGCCGTTTGCTGCTTTGATGCTTGAATCCATCCTTCTTTTCTGGTATCATTTTGGTTTGGTTTGGTGTGTTGGAGGCATCATATAATAATTTTTGCAAATGGTAATGTTAATGGTTACTGCTAATGAAATCATTCCTCTTCTTCCCCGCTGAACACTTCCAACCGGCTGTTTCTTGAGAATTACAAGGAATTTATTGCATTACATCCCATGAATTAAGTCACTGTGACGGTGACTCGCTATTGTGTTTGAGCAAAATTTGATATGCAGATTAACCAGTCACTTCACTATCTTCTTTTTTCTAGCGGTGATGATGTGATTTGCAATCTTCTTATTAATGCAACTCTTGTGAAAACGAGAGGTGGACATGGAGGGATGCGATGTAATTTTGTAATTTGCATCTGGTATAATAAGGTGTGTTTGTGTGTGGCCGTTGAAAGACAGAAGGTTGTAAAGAAATGAGAATATTGGGCATGGAAAATTCAATTTATGTTTGCTACAAAATTTGCATATAAGTAATCTCAGACTTGTGTGGAATTGATAATGGAAGTGGGAGAAATTGGTTCATTAGAACAAGTGGTTTTCACATTATCCACTTTATAAAAAGATTTGATTGCATTTGCATTCCATGTTTCATTTAATACTCAACCGTGAGAACTGAGATTGACTGAGTAACACTTTGGAAATTCTTGACATGGTTTTGATTCGACTCTTTTCCGTTAAAAATTAAATAAATATCGGAATATCTTTTAACATCTAATAGATCCCGAGTCAATCTTGATTGTGTAGGGCATAGTAGTCGATAGGTAAAGGTTTTCATATGACAGCGGTCATTCGTCCGACTTGAAATGTGCTACGCATTGTATTTCGACAGTTTCTAACCCGTAACAAGATAAAAAAAAAGAAAATTTGAAAAAAAATGGAAGGAAAAGGACAAAAATAAAATTGTGTCAGTTACGTCGGCCGCAGCGGTATACATTTTTTTGCAAGAGTGACCTGAGACTTGCGCTCAAGTTAAGACA
>JAQGAP010000921.1:0-24931 GCA_034697805.1 Orchesella bifasciata | reverse complement strand
TTTAAACCTGATTATAAATTGCCACTTAACAGGGATCATTTTCCACCCACATACTACCAAGTTTACTCAAAACTGTTCACAGGAAATAATAATCAATGATCGACATAAGATTTTTGGTAAATTTTTGTTATTCGGAAAAAAATTCTGTCCGACTCTCATGACAGCTGTTGCTAGACAAGTGATGCTACGTCAATCACCTTCGGCATATCTGTAGTAAATCGCAGGAACCATGCCCTGACAGTAATTTTATTAAAATTGATCGACAAATATGGCGACTACACGATTTCGAAGGGTGTTCCGTTTTAATTGAAAAAGCCTTTGTATATTAATAACGATTTACATTGTAGAGCAAGACGTAAATAGATGAAATGAGTGGCGAAAGAAGCTAGATTTCACTCCTTTTATCTTTACATTTTAGCAGATTAAAATCGATAACGGTTTAAGTTTTTTTCTGAAGAACTTCTATGAAGTATAAATAACTACATCAATTATGTTCATTGTAAAACAATCACATCGCTACATAAACATTCGTTCGTAATAGGTCTGATTCCGAAAAATATGCGGTTGTTAGCAATTTCTCGCAAATGAAAACACACATAAATGCCTAAGTGAACCATAAACTAAATATAAAAGGATGATAATAAAGATGCGTAGGCGTTATAGAAGCTTTTTATATAATATTTTCCCTTCATCTTTTTATGTGAGATCAGGTTTTTGTTTCTTTAGAACTGCAAACCATTTCAAAGCACTTTGGCAAATACTTTTCCATTACACAAGGAATGCTATGGGATATTTAAATTTTACATAACTACAGTTCGTTTCTGGATTTGACTAGATGCTCTCATTTTTTCATAATTATGAGATTCCGACGGGAATAAATTCCGCATGAAGCGCGCCTCATTAAACATTCATATGCGTAATATCTTCATTAGATTGGAAACGATTCGTACCAACGGATATTTGAGCTAAACCTCAATAAACTAATAAAAAGAGTTAAATGAAACGAATTGCTGGGGGTAATTTGCAACGTATCGATTTTCACAGGAATGGCTAGATTAAGTCACGAAGCTCTAAGCAACTTTTGATCTTGATGTCTATGAGAATATTTGGTTTGAATTGTATTTTCACTGTTTTTGAAAACGAAAGATACATAAGTATGTATCATTGTTTCATTTTCACTTTCACTAGCTGCATTCTGTTTCAACTCAACCCGTACTTCATTTCCCGTACTTTCACTGAAACTATATTTACGTATTTTCTTTATTTCAACTTATGTGAAGGGACGAGAAATTTCTAAGCTAATTATCAATGACAAACCATGTGAAAAACCAAACAAACCCTGAGAGAAACAGTCTCTCAAGGACTCGGCAAAGTACCTAGGCCGAAAGTTACATATGTTGAATTATCAGCCACATAATGTATTTTACATAACTTATTTTAGGTTATGAACTATTACTACCCATTTTTTGTATCCTATTTGAGACTCCATTCATTTGATTTTATTTGCACACCAGTGTTCATTGTGCTGAGATCGAGTTGCTGCAGCCTGAAAGTGCCTCTCGAGTTACATCCTCATTTATTGATCCAGCTTCAAAACCCAGACGAAATTTGATGACTCGTTTCAATCCTTAAAAGCTTTTTAAAAATCATATTCCTTGAAAAGCAGCTCGAGTTACTTTTACGTGGGCGGATTGGTTAGCTTAATTGGAAAGCGAGAGAAATTTATTCGTTCATTAAACTGCTTTATGAAGCTTTAATAAATATAGATCAAATATGCACGTTATATTCACTATGCATTGTTAGCAAACCAGCAATGGATCATCAAACCGGCCAGGTATCATGTTATCAGTCAAAGTCATCTGCAATCTTTCGACTGAAAAGGTTACATCAGGGTCTTCAGCTTATTAAATTCCATATTACCCGGACGTCCCCAACGCGTTTGTGTATTTCATCAGTTCTTTTTTAGCTGGTTCACATCCATGCCATGAGAAACTATTCACGTACAAGTACACTTATTATGGTCTAATGCCACTTGTGAATTTACTAGCTTTAGATTTCCCCTGCTTCACGACTTTGTTGGTATTCTATTTATCTTCAACCGACATCACTTTTCATTATACGCTTTGCTTTACAAATACGTCAAATACTGCATCCAAACGAAATATGATATTTTTCTATTGAAAACAACATGGGCACAAGTAAGAGGCTTCAGGGTTTTTATAACATCCATCTGAATATGCATTTTACGCTCCTTTCAACCACATAAAAAGCAAACCCACTACAATTTATCGTACGACATTTCCGCAATGCTTATCTATAATACTACTCTCTGCGTAAGTTGCACCAGCGGTAAAACTCCAACGAACGCAAACATTATAACAAAGGGGTTTCGAAAGGTTCAAATATTAAAATTGCAGCCAGAAATGAATGCGTCAATATTTAAAAGAGGATGCTTGGGTGCTTTTCTAAAACAAACAGACATTTGTGAACATAATTTCACTGACGAGTTCAATTCGTTCCGAATTCCCTATCACCATGATAATCATGATATGGCATGAAAATTTATTTATACCAAAGAGAAAAACTGGTGGGAGAAACTCTTGTTTGTTTGCCGGTTATTCAAGAACACTAGACGTTCCCTACTTTCCCTGAGTAAACTTTGCATAAAGACCTATCCTGATCCAATATCCGGTCTCGGTTTGACTCTGCATGCATGCAAATTGTTTTTTAAAAATAAAACTGCTTGTTTTCAATTACAACACAATTTTTCGTGACATTGGTGTATCTTTTTTAGCAAAAGGTAACCAATCGTCTCATAAATTGACAACAAGTCCTTGAGCTGAAGGTAAAACCCGCTAAACGCACAACTATATTAAAACAATTGGAATGTCAAGAAACCTAAAGTAAAAACATTTGGTTGGGTACCTGTAATATGAAACTTAAGAAATACGAACACATAGAAAAAGTAGGAAAACAATATTCGGCAAGCACGGAATTTGCAATATCGCAGAAATTTCTGAACATTTGTTTAAAATTACCTGAGTATTATCAATATTATATGTATCACATATTACTCATTCAGTCAGGCAAAAAGCCAATCAAAGTACTCTTCCCAGAGACGTCTTTATTTTACTGTAGTGTATGATAGAAACCTACTTAGCTCCTTCCAGATTGGAAATGAGATGCGGATCAGCCGTGAAATTGATAGGATGAAATACCTCGAAAAAGCTGTTTCATTTCCAATCAAGACAGCACGAACTGGGAAAAACAAAAGCAGCAATACAAAAGTTCCCTTGTTACGATCAGTTCTTTTTCATTGCGAATAAAATACCTTCTCGATCTAACCTTCATGCGATATAACTACAATTAACCCTTCTGACTCAAAGTAATATCTACGAAATATCGATTGACTTTCCCCACTTTCTCTTGAAGCAAAACTGGATTGTTATGAGAAATGTCATTATTGCAACCATCGCAAATGATGGCTGTGTGAAGGATGTAACGCTCTGCGTCAGAACTCTGCAAACCTCCACGACTCTCGGAATTCGTTGCGGAGATTATTGAACTTGACAGAGCTACGAATGGATTGATTGATTCACATTTTTTACAGACTGGCGACTAAAATAGATACATTTTGATTGGCATGAAATCTTACTTCATTTTTACAGCCTCAGTACTCGATTTTTACAGGTGAGTTATTGGGTCGCCTGATCTTCGTTAACAAGATGCGCTTGAAAATAATCAAAAAGAGGCTTTCGCCTTCAAACGAATTAGTATTTTCGCATTATTACAACTCACTCAAGCCTATTTGCACTGAAAAAACCACCACTAAAAGAAAATTCATTGAGACGCGCAAATTCCTAATTCCTGAGTTCTTGCTATATGTCTTCAATAACTGAATTGTGCGATACGTTTCCTGTCGCGTAGAGCAATACCAGAAATAAGGTAATAAGTAGAAAAATATATTGACATCATTTTATTGGTATAAAGCATTCGTCCAGTTTTCCAGTTTACGAGAATCTTAGTTCTTGAAGTTGGAACAAGATGAGAAAAAAGGATAAGGAAATTAAAAAATACTCATCGCATCTAATAACGTAATAAACTTTAAATGAATTATTTTTTTTATCTAACGCACTGACGGTCAACTTCCCGTGCAAAAAGACTTCTTGAATGAACATCCAATTGATGAATTGCCTTGCAAATTATACCCTGGAGGGGACATACAATTCTGTAAACAACTACGTACGCCGGGGAAACAGGGAACGAAGATGAATAAACTTGGCAATATGATTTTTAAGCAGTTTTAAATAAGGACATACAGAAAATGTTCAACGAATTCAGTAGTAGCGGAGGGTTGCATTCTCCTTACAACTGTTTCTGGGTATGACCTTTCTTAAAAGTTGGATGACAAATTTATATGTTACATTATTATTAATATAGAATATTTAAGTATTATACCACATGTCTGTAGTGTTTGCCAAACACTCTCTCGTTCACTTTCAATCTAGCAGCTGATTTTGTTTCCAATACAAATGTAATTTAGGTTATTTCACCTTTCTCCATTATGAAAAACGGTGTTGACATAAAAAAAAACAGAAACTGAAAAATACTCAACACTTTTTTTCAAGTTCAAGAATACGATAAGAGATGAGCTATAAATATTGAACTGAGATATTTACTACTTAAAACTTTCACAATAATCTAACGCTTTGATAGAAAGTTGAGTTCTCAAGTTTACAACTGTTATCATGTTTTAAACTCTTTTCGGATTGACATTCATTTTCCCAGGGAATGTGGGACAAAAGATATCCTGTTCTTTTAACAGTCAAAGCTGCCAGCTTAACAATTTCATCTGAAACAGAGAAAAAGCTTTCTCCGGGGTACACACCTACAGGGAGATGAACACAGTGAAAGACCTGACTCAACTTCTTCAAGTGCACAACTGTTTTAGTTTCAAGGTTGAATTTTGGTGTGCTATATTACTTTTTCACAATCTTGAAGAAGAGAAAAAGCAACGTGTGTTTGCATTCTTTTGAAGGACGGCATGTGGTAAAGAAATGAATTTTAACGTTGTGTGTTAAAATACAATCTAAAGAAGGAGGTAGCAACAAACGGCTTGCATACTAACACCAGACTTCTAGAAAAATTGATAAGAGCGTTTTTCAGCAAATTCTAAAGTAAATATGGCCCTTTCAAAGACAGTTTGAACATTGCATTGGACAAATTTCATTTATTAAGCAACAAGCTGAGAAGTAAGTCTATGACATCCAGAGCTCCTGAAAGTCTCAAAGGATAAAACCTGTCAGGTCGTGTTTTATTTCAACTTTCCCATTTTTTCTGCATACTACGTATTGGTCCAAAAGAAAGTTAATACCAGCCACATTGGGATATATTTCCAAGTACTAGTTATTGCACGTCCATGACGTTTTACGTCTATCTTTTCAGCTTGCAACAACATGGGAGCAACCTCCTTTTGGATAGACTCTTTCAATTGTATTTGACATAATACAGAATGATTTTGGATTTTATTCGTAGAAATTTCCAATTCAGACGGAATGATATCGGTTTTTTAGAAAATCAGACGGAAGATAAGGGATCGGGTAAAAATGGGCAAAGACCATTATAGTATGTCTTTTGACATTGCAAAAAGTTGTTGAGCATTCATTTCAAGTTGGAATTGCATGAGTCTGAAAGGACTGGAACAATTCAATTTTTACCTTGGACAACTAGCATTAGCTTTCATAACACGAATAGCAGGGGATTTAATATGAGAAATATGCTATATTAAATTTTTAACACAAAAATATGGTATCTTGCTGATATAAACTATGCTGGATGTGACTATTACTCCATAAAATTTTACCAAAAATTCCTCCCGTGTTTGGGTGAAATATCTTGCTATCGCAGTTCCATGCCAGCATGTATGTTCTGAGTGAAAACTGATGTCTGACACTTGTTCACGTGTCCTTGCCATCATACTTTCTTTACTTTATTTCGTACCAAATTCCACACCAAAAAACAAGGTTCCACAAAAAGTATGAAACTTTCCGTTCTCAGGTTAAAAATCAATGAACAATACAGACACGCATGGTTACATGACCAGCAAAAGGGCTATCGTACACTTAATCAAATTAATTGAGTAGAACATAGGTAACATATAAATTTATACGATTGTTACCAGTTTCTCTTAATATTTCCATCCAAAAGTTTGTGGGCCAGAAAAAAGGAACATTGCTTCTAAATAAGACATTAATTACGTCTCAGATTCTTAATTCAAAATGATTTACTTTCATTTCGTTTTTCACAAACAAAGACGATTTAAACATTATTCATGTGATGTTTGTTTACGGTATCTGTTTTCCCTTCTCAGGCAACACAATATGTTCAATGAAAAACAATTTTATTGTGTTTCTACTACTGAATTATTCATTTGATGAAGGAAAGAAATGGAACGGAAATCTACACACGTCTTTTTGCTATCACCCTTATTGTTTTACCAGCTGGGTGAAATGGTGTTAACAAACCTTACGTATTTATTGTGGTAGGTAGCAAACCGTGCTTTCGTTACAACACGAATTTCCTCGAGCAACAACACTTACGTACTCCGTACGCATTTTGTATCAATGTTATTTCATAAATATTTTTTCACAAAGGAAATTTAGAGATTCGTGCATCAAAATGAAACATGATGCAACTCAGAATGAAGTTTCAGGGATCTAAACAAACTAACATTTGCAGCTGTAAAGATTCTGTTGCTGACCTTTGTCATTCTGTTTCAAACATGATAAAAGGATTTTTTCGACATTCCGTAATAGGTTTATATTGTAACATAATACATAATATATATGTTTCGTAACATCTCCTTCTTTCTGTAGTCAGTTCAAGCATCGTTAAGTTGCTAAACTAAACGCGTGGGCTTTAGAGCACGGAATGACTACAAAACCATTCATACCAAACAGCACTATGCAATAAGCAAAGAAATGTATGATGCTCCAATGCATTTGAGAAAGTGCAATGTAATGCGGATTTGAGGATACGCCTGAAAATGTCACATTGTAAATAGGATTTTACAACTCTTTTTGAGTGAAATTTGCGGTGACAAAATGGCATTGTTGAGAAGGATGAAAGATGAGTTGCGACTTTTGTGTTGTTACTGGTTAGAAATAGTACTAAACACATTCTAAAATTGACCTTCTTCTCAATCATCCTGTTTTGGAGCTGATACGCTATTCCCTGCTATGAAGTAGGTCAAGGAATTCATCCCGCGTAACAAAATTAGTGAACGACTAGATAATATCTGAAGCAACGAAAGTTGGATGACTGAGCGTATTCGTACTTTACAATCCAAAATGTTTTAGTTTTTAGCTTAAGTAAGGTTTCCAGATACACTCAAAATAAATTTTTAGGAGAAAATTGATTCATGTTTTACCTACTTGTTGTCTTTTTTAGGCAGAAGGATTCTCCATTTCTGGAAAAGACGCTGTAAAGACAAAATAAAATAAAATTCCAAAAAGCATTGCCAGTAATCAGGTTTAGGTACTAACGCTACAATGCAATTTTCGAAGAAATGCAAAAAGGCTCTTGAATCTTCAACGTACTTAATGTCATTTTCAGAAAGACGGATTCCCTTTTTCTGGACAAGCCGCTTCAATGCGGAAATTCTTAAAAGCATATGAAATAAATTTTACATTTCAGACTAACCTCTTCCAAAAGTCAAATCAGCGTACTTTTATTTTATTTTAAAACATGGTTCTGTATTTTGAATTTCTTTCAGATTTATGAAAAGTACTACAGGTTGGACTCCGTGCCGTGGAGTACGGAAGAGGCTAGTTTACTTGGAATTCGTGGGTGGTACACTGCAATGAATACCTTTCAAATTTCAAAGGCCAAATTTTCAGTAATTTTTTCATAATTTTAAAATTTAGATTCCAGCCTATATTGTCTCTTAAAAAACCGGTCTCTCGGTGTACTCAGTGAAACAAACCCTTTTTTCAAAACCAACAAGTTTTATATAGTATTTTTTAAATAATATGGAATCCATAAATTTGGACCCATCAGTACTTTCATTAGAACGAGCATATAAAATTGGCATGCATTTAACGCAGTGCTGTATATTGTAAATAAGCATCACATCAAAATAAGAAATGCACCTCATGATACTTCTGTGCCTTTTGTAGGATTGATAGCCTCATATTTAAATGAATCTGTAACATTTTTTAGAATTTAGTACGCCTTATTTTAAAGCATTATAAACGTTTAAAGTCAATGATTTGAACAAAATTTTATTCAAATAACTTACATTGCAATCCAAATGTAAACTCATAAATTCTGGCACATGTAGCATTTGACTAGGTATGTATCAGCAATATATATGTAAACTGAAGTCTCTGATTGTACCTCTTATATTTATTTTCCTTAATCTGAGGCATATTGTGCGTAATTATACGAGACCTTGCATATGACATAAATGCTTTGCGGATGCAAATTACATTTATTTACCCTTTTATCACAAGTATGTATTGCAATGACTTACTTAATTGAATTCCAATAAGTTTCGACAATTTTGTGAAGTAAGGCATGATAATAAATTATTGCTAATGTATTTAAATACTAAAAAGGTGAAGTTTCGATGTGATGAAGCAAATCCTAATGCAAATACGTAGAACAAAATTCATTTAAGAGATTCCACTGTAAATAAAAGCCTACGTATGTCCAGTATTAAAGTATGGATTTATATTGGTTTTAGTATTCTCACATATATTTTCTTCAGTGTTGTTTTTCTTTCTAGTTATAAACTTTTCTGACTTGTTTAAGTCTGCCCACAAGTATCTAATAGTAAAGGCAGTGAAAGGAAGTGTTTGCCAATTTTATTCCCATCTCTACTCGGTAGCCCCTACAGGTTCAGATTATTAGATCAGATTAGATTAAGTATAGATTTTATACTTTTCCATTAATTCAACTCAACTTCATTGCTTTTTTCTGAATGTGGTAAGTAAGCAGTTGTAAATTTCTTATAAATCTTAAGGCCTTGCGATATAATGGAAAATTCGACATGAAATCAACAGATAGTTTTAAACGGACTCGGAACCACTAACTGGCTACCTATTGGCTCCAAAGTGTTTTAAAGGTACTTTAAGCGTCTGCAATGCTCAACGTTAATTGCCACGAACAAGCCATACATCGTTTGTCTATCGCTACTATTGACTACTATTTGACCTTGTACGCCATCTGAAGTCTAAGTCAATGGTTGTCAGACTCCCTGGTTAACGATTCCATGCATTTTATGCTTAAAAAGCCCAAGTGACATTGTTCTATGAATGGTTACAAAATTATATTAAAAGGTACAATATTTCCCACAAAAGGCACAGAAGTATCATGATGCTCATTTACAATTTCGACATGAGGCGGATTTCTATTTTTCAAGAGATGGTTTGTATTTGGCATGCATTTAACGCAGTGCTGTATATTGTAAATAAGCATCACATCAAAATAAGAAATGCACCTCATGATACTTCTGTGCCTTTTGTAGGATTGATAGCCTAATATATAGGATCATAGGAAGGATCATATAATCCTTCAAAAAATCTGAAATCCAAAACCAATCATGCCCAAAATCACACATAAAGCATTCTAATCACCCAAATACAGGTATGCTGAATAGGATTTGTTCATTTAAGCCTAATTTACATGATATGTTACAGGTCCTCTTTTGAAACTGCCCAGCACTGATTACTCTATTTTGTGTATAAATTTCGACGAAACTTTAAATGGCAATTACTAAAAAGCCTTGAGTATTCCGGAACTTCTTTCTTCAATTTCAAAGTCTGCAAGGTGTCGTAAGTGTATTCCACGTTTCAGGTATTCCGGAATGTTAAAGGCTTCGAATTTATGTCGATTTCAAAAAAATTCAAAAAATCAGCAATTACGTAATAACTTGGAAATTACTGCATCAATCATCAGGAAATTCGGTACATATATGCTACTTACTACGACTAACATTACTGCAAAACACGGTTACATTATGTTGGCAATTAAATTTAAGAAAAGTAGTTTTTGAAATCTGACCTCTCAGGTTTGACCTGACCTCTTGACCTTCCATGATAAGCTAGACATGCCTTATGATATATCATTCGTCTGCAAATTCAATGCTCTATCACATATTTGAATATCAAAGGGTGTCGCAAAAAATTTTCAATTTGCCCTCTGTGCAGTTCCTATTGATGCCCATAAATAAAAATAGACCTCTTTTTCATTCTAAATTCTTCCAAATCGGACACAACGGCTGCTAGTCAGAGCTCGGAGCATATAGTAAACGAGTCAAGTCTTCATCACCCATTATTCTAAGTACAATTGAAAAGCCAAAATCAAACTATTTTCGTTTAAAACTCATCAATATTAGCATTAACCATAAAATTACTGATAATTCACCATAGCGGAAAGTCTTCCGTGTTAACTTCAATTAGATCTCCATTTAAAATTAAAGTCAAATTCGTATCAAGTGATGTGGCTAGCCACTCGCCATGTTATCATATCTAATTTCTCCTCGGATCCAGAAATTTTAACTTAATTTATCATCTTGTTGAGTAGGGACGCTTTCACCTTTTTTGTACGTGTGACCCCTGAACAACTCATCTGTTTAGTCCCAAATAAATTGCAATGTAGCGCAATAGTTTATCTGATTCACAGATTACCGGCAAAACTCAGCAAATGCGTTCTTTAACCCTATTACCTCTGACGGAAAATGTGTCTTGTGGCGTCGTAAAATTAGAAAAGCTTAAACGCAGCCTTTCATGTCGTTGCAATTAATCTATAACAAAACATTAAAATCCTAACATTTGTTTTTTTGGTATTAACAAAATATTTTTAAATATTACATTTCATGTCCAGTTACAGCGCCATCAAGATAATATGTAGCAATTGGAGGTTTTCTCATATTGCTCTTGACTTCGTCGACAAATTCATTTGAGATTTCATACGATAAAATGCGTTTTTAAATAATGGATAATGGTATATCGTACATTTTTATGTAAACATTGCTTTTTGACCTCAAGTACTAAATACTGAAATCCCTGCTCTCTACAATAGATTCCAAGATGCAATTTACGATGTTGAGTACTGAAAATAGACGAAATATAATAATTTAATTTCGTCAAATTCTAAACTCAATTAAATAATTCTGATCCGAACTACTTTGATTTGATTACGCATTATTTACACTTACGCACAAATTCAAATTGAAAAATTGTTAATTACAATCTACAAGTTTACATACATTTTATTTGATTATGATCGGACTATTTCACCAATAAAATAAATAATGCTAATTTTCAATGTGATCTCTTTCTAATAAATTATGTACATAGGTTGTTTATGAAAAAATTGCCACTGCAATTTAATTGCAGTTGATTTATAATAAGTGTACGGCATATAAATATAACAAAATACATTACTTACTGGGTAACATACAAGCAATAAAATTTTTATAAAAAATATAATTTACACATATATTTCTTAGTAGTAAAATAATTATCATATTTATAGTTACGTTTTTTACACACCCTACTGAACAGATTGAAATGCACACATTTATTACCTAATTAACACTGGCCTAGCTGCCAATTTGATAGGTAACAAATCTCATTTTTTTCTAGGAGATGCGTTAGATCGCACACTTAATCTTGGCGTGCAGACTATCTCCACCATTGGCACCAAACCTGGTTTCCTTCAACAACGAAACGGAGACTGATACGGGAATCCATTTGAGAATCTGAAGAGCCTTCTTAAGAGAGTACACGTCCATCGTCCAGTTGAGAGGAAATGGCTGCAAAAACAATTCAATTATAATACTCAAAAATAATAACTTATTTCTATCATCCTGTTTAAAACTTACGTTAATAACTTCATTCGTCATCGTCAAACTGGAACTGGATTGGGCTTGAGCAACATCCGATGAAGCTCTGTTAAGCGTAAACTGCACTTCATGCTTCGAAAACGGACGGGAAGGCTGCTTGCACTCCCACACATTGATCATCACAACAGAAAGGGAACCAAGTGACCGATTTATTTTCAGCAACAATAAAAATACCGGACATTTTTCATTATCAGTTCTTATTAAGGTTACGGTTTCATTGGGAAGATTTGGCTCCCCTAATTTCCTTTTTCTGTCCAATAATTCTATTAACGAGCTTCCCGGAAGGGTGAAAACATAATGCTTGGTTGTCGAGCTTCCTTCAGGAGTTGGACACCCGTGATAGTCTTCAAAATGGGAGATCACTACTGCTCGAGAAACACAACCGAGTGCAAATTTACAGTCATGGAAACCCAACTGGTCGCATATGGAAACTGTATCTGGACTGAAACATTTAAAGCAAATTTATTTAGCTTCAAATCTATAAAACTTGATAAAAATAAGTGTGATCATGATTTTTAACAGTTTACTTGTAAAAACAGGAATTAGCATGGCTTGTAACTTCCCCTCTTTTGCACAAATGGGAACAGCCTTTGTCGCTAAATTTACATTCAAATTGTTGACTGTCAAGAATTTCTTCCAAGATTCTGTTTCGAATTTTTGGGTTGCCAAACGGAATACGACATTGGGGGCACTGATCGCTGGCCACTTTTGAAATGCAAGTGGCGCAAATCATGTGACCTGCTGAACATTGGAAGATCTCCTGCTCAGGTACTTCTAAGCAGATCGGGCAGCTCCGAAAGTTTTCCATTGTTGATGATTTCAACCACCTGTTATAATTATTGAAATAAAATAAAATCCATTTATAAATACAATTCTATCTATCATTTACCCTGGATCATGTTTGTGATAACTTTATACATATTATATGCCTACCTTAGTAGGTGCAAACTGTCACACTAAATTATATTTCATTTGACTAATCGTATTCAATTTAAAGTTGACTTGTTTAAACTTTTACAATGAATCTCGTACCCCAGTAGTTTTGTTCAATGAATAAAAAGAGGAAAACAAAAAACAGGATCAAACCTCCCACAGAAATTGTTCCGCTTTATGCTGGCTGAGTTGAACTGTGTATATTTCCAGCTTTTTCTGTATGCGATATACATCAGCATTAATAAAAGCCACGTAATTGGACTGAGAAACGTAGCTGAACGCCCAAATTAACAACATTTAGTGTGCTTGTGAATGAAATTTAATGTGATTATTATCATTTGATGCGATTATGATCATTTAATGCATTATTTATCCAAACAATGCGATTTTTCGAATTTACGCGCTTAAAACTCTATGAATTTGAAAATTTAAATTAAAACTATTGTGACAATTCGATTCAGCATGCCAAACTACCCTGTATACTCATTTTCAGCGAAATCGGATGACTTTTTGTATTTGCGCGCGCATAACTTTCAAAGCGCACGACCAATTTCGCTGAAAAGTATTCAGTGCAATGTCCATGAGAAGTAGTACCTATGTACCAAATTTGGTCTAAATCGGTCAACGCATGTGGACAGGAGAGTGCGTACGGACGGACGGAGAGACAGACAGACGACTCAGTAGAATTATAAATTGCTGAATACATTCAGCTACGTAATAATGAGATCTGACACAAACCAAAACAATAGGATCTCGGAAATGTTTGTGAATACAAAGAAAACTACAGTTTCCATAAGGTTATTCGAAACAAAACTAATACAGAAGGATTATACTTCAAACGAGCCTTAATTTGGATTTAATCAGCATACGGATATTTACCAATAATGCAGAATTAGTATACGTATTTTTATCATAGTTTCCGAAACCTTGCTACTTCTCTGATTTCATTTTATACGCTGATCAGAACTTCAACGCAACATGCTGTACAAGGACTATGTATTTGGCTTCCCAATACCTTTGCTTTACCCTTTTTCTCATGTAAACAAACGAAGATGAATATACTTGACTGATGCCTGTAACACTGGTGAACAACTGGTAATAATATTTTTGCAGATAACTCGACTGCGATGCTCAAATAATGCGCAAAGTAAATCAATGAGTACTTTTAGTATCCCGAACGTCCATTACATGAATAACACTAGCGCACGTTTATTTTCAAAATGTTTTTATATTATAAATTGTAACAAAATTTGGATATTTCTTCCATTATGCGGAAGTTTACAAAAATAAAAACGGTCCTCCTTCTGAATTCTTAAATAACTTATTTAATCGCCAAAAGATTCTTCATACGAGACTGGTTGCGACCATAAAGAATTCAAGCCGATGAAGAGGATGGTAAAGAACCACGAACACAGACACCTTCAGCCAACGAGTCCACAGTTATACGGGCCAGTAGCTTGTCCCCACTCTGGGCACCGAACTGAGTCTCCTCTAACATTGAAATAGGGATGCCGAGGCTACCCGTTTTCAAAACAAGCTGAGCCTCCTGCATAGTCCACACCTTGGTCTTCATATTGAATGGAAACGGCTGTAAAAACCCCAACAAAATAAAATAAGCTCGATAAACATAAATATTTAGTAGTTTGTAAATCGTCTACCAAAGATGATGATGCCCTTTCCAGTGAAAATTCCACATTAAACTTGTACAAAACGTCGTAGAACCAAACGAGAACGCACGCCAAAGACACAGATTGACTGATCTCATTCCGTTGTCCGACTAGCAAAAATAGGGGGTGTTCAAGTAGACTTTTGCAGCCAGTGAAACCATACAAGATACAGGATTGGGTTGGAATACTTCCTTGTTTCCTAAGGAGATCTGTCAAAAAGGTCACTGGCGGGAGGAAACACCAACTCCCACCTGAAGTCTGTTGAAGGGGCAGCTGATGCTCGATTTCAAAATGGGAAATCACCTCGGCTTTCGAAAAGCAACCGGGTTTAAATGTACACGGGTTGAATAACATGGTGCAAATGGAACGCAAATCTGGACTGCAAATATTTTCAATTCAATTTTACTACAAATTAGGTTAACTTTAATTGGAAAGGTGGAGTGTAAATGAGTTACTTGTAATCGCAGGAATTGACATGTCTTGTAAGCTCTCCTGATTTAGAACCGATTCTGCATCCTTTGTCGTAGAATTTGCAGTGGTAGTTGCCGGATGGAAATTTTTTCATTGTGGAAACTATTTTATATAAAATACGATCTAACCAGGAACTACTTCAATTTTTAACTCACTTTTTTAAACTTTAAAAGGGTTCGCTATTTACAAAATATATCTAATGGTAATGGTAGGTATCAATGTTTTCTTTCCATCAGCCGTGGACCCGTAAGGAACAGAAAAATGTGAATGTAAATGCAAAAAAAGGTACAGAATGTACGACTAACCTCTGCTCGAGTAGATTATGCTCTGTGAATCCTTCCTTGCTTTGAATACATAATATTGAACTTTCTATGGGATTCTACATGGTAATGCTATACTAAATGTGTTGTGGCTTTCGCCTTTGTTTGGTTCATGTATAGCCGAAGCCCAAAGTATGGATTTTAAGCAAGTTTTACATAAAGGTTGCAACAGTCTATGCATTTACCTTAATTTTATACATGCTTTCAAAGTACACTATGGGATGCTACCTTTTACCATAGAGATGTTGATGGCTAGTTCTTACGCTCAATAAATTAACTTCATTAGATCCAACCTTTTTGCGTAAAACACATTTATCAAAGCTACTTTAATGGTAAGACCACGCAAACAGTATTGTTGTAACAAAAAAATAAATGATAACGAAAAATCTGATATAGATAAATTATTTTGTAAAATCTATCGTTATATTTGGAAATATGTATGTAACAGACGAATACACAACATTGAATTATACGATTTACATCTACATTTCATCTCATTACATCAATAGGGTCTATAAGTACACTACAAACATAGTCAAAAATAAAGTTTATATGATACAACATTGCAGAATAAAGAGATTGCACTTGCTGGTAACAAAATCCTATTGATTAAGATTGAAAGCATTAGATATTACATCAGGTACATTACACTCGATATTCATTATTCATTAATAAATTATTGCAATAGTACGAAAACATCTTACATGAAAGCATATTCAATGGATAGATTGTTGCAAGCTAAAAACAAAACATTTATAAATTGTGGAAAACACTCTTTCAACTTGATGATAGTGATTTATTTGATTGTCCAGTTTCCTCAATGCGAATTTCCAGAAAAAGTTACGTCGTCGGGTAAATCTCAACATTGAGGCTGTCTCCACTTTCCCCAAACTGACTGTCTCTCAGCAAATCCAATGAAATTTTGACTGGACTTTGTTCTAAAATATAGGATGCTTCCTGGAGAGAGTACACTTTCAGTATCCAAAACATTGGAAAGTGCTGTAAAAACAATAAGTCACAAAATTTCACATGGTTTTTTTTTATTTTTTCCCATTGAGATTTACACGACATACCTTGATTTCCAAGTTTCTTGGTGGATTCCTGCTTGAGTGTGCTTGCAAGAAACTTTGTTGAGGAGCCAATGAAGCTGAGTATTTTTTATTGAGGACGAATTCCACTCTGTAATTCTCTGGAGTTGGAAACTCCTTTGACTCCCAAATTTTAATGCAAACGAAGGACAAGTAGCCAATTGGTTTGTTGACGATTCCGGACACGAAAAATAGTGGTTTATTTCCGCAATAATCCTCGCTCACCAACAAGTTTATACGGGTGGCGGGCGATGAGATTAGATACTCGTCTCCTGGATTTTTATTTAGTTCATTCATCAGGAAATCTCCCCCGATCCGTGTTTTCAAATCGGTTTTAAACTCAAACGTAATTTTGTGTTTCTCCCTGAGGTGGTCAATCACATCATACTTCGCAAAGGATCCTCGGTATTTGCACTTTGGATGACCAAGTGTCTCGCACAGAAGAAATAGTTCTGGGCTAGAGTATAATAAAATTGTGAAATTATTAAACCTTTACAACAAATTCATTGATTGGATATTAAATTATGTAAAGAGGCTTACTTGTAGTGACATGAATTGGAATGCATTGTAATATATCTTCGCTCCATAATATGTTGACAACCTTCGTCTTTGAATTTGCACTCAAAATTTTGAATATCTAATATCTCCTCAAGAACCCTACACCTTATCTGTGGGTATGTAAAAGGAATCCTGCACTGCGGGCAGAGACCTCCCTCCACCTTAAAAACACAGGAGTCGCATATAAAATGTCCTGCAGCACACTGGTATATCCATCCAGACGGCACTTCAGTACAGATGGGGCAATGTCGGAATTGTTCCATTTCGCTAATTAATAAATTTTATAGTAAAATCCTATCAGTATTTTGGAAATTTCAATTTTTCTCACTCCACACGTTTAAAAAAATTTAACGCAACGCACTATTTACAGCAAACAATTACATGTGCATACTGCCGTGCAATAGCTAATCACAAGCAAGAAAAGGAAATCTGTCTTATCTTGGATGGGTTTGTATGAAACGGCATACTAGATTCATACGACATACACATTGTATTCTGTTCAGCGTTGTTTACGTACAACGGTAAAACTCTCATTTAAGCTATTTCGTATACATTACACTACTTGAAGGGAACTAAATCCTTATGAGTATTTAGAACTGCATTGCACGTCATTTCTCTTTGCGTTATATGTATACGATGTTTCCAGCATTCAGGGCTCATCGAATGGATTGAGCTGCGGCTAGTAGATAGTAGAAACAGATAGCTGGGATTGTAATGTGAATAACCTTTTTTATATTCCAGAAATTTTAAGTGCAGCATCCCACAACGTGCTTCAAAGTATCTAAAGTCCAATCTTTCTGCCTTGATAAGAGAAAACAAATACAGATATATCCATTGTTCACTTAAGAATTTTCCCACACTATCTAAGATGAAAAGCTCAATAGCAACATATTACTGCTATTTATGTTACATGAACCTGTGAAACATTTTCGATGCATACAACAAATAGTATACCCAGCTTGTTTGATTTACATTTACTTCTGCAAACAAACTTCAAGCAACAACCAATGCTTTTGAAGTATGACACAAGAAAGGAATCAAAAAATGAATCTTCGAAAATACCAAAGAAATATACAGCACAATTGCACATTCTAATTAAAAAGTTAAAAGCGTATTTAGGCTAATTGTAAAACCAATGCAACTTTTGACTTTGTAATTCGCTTTTATTAAATCTCTACGACTTGATTAGTAATCATTCCTCGACATAAATAAGGATGAAATGTAAACATAATTAGTATAAATTACACTTAAATTGTGTAAAACGTTGGTATTTAAGATTTTAGTCTCTCTAGGTTTGCATTATTAGTCCTACCTACAACATTTCTATCATCATTATTATTTTTTTATCATTAAAGCTCACATAAGGAGTTCAAATTTTGTTAGTATCATCACATAAATGATATTACACTCTATTATTACTTAATGACTTCATTCAAAGGTCTGAAAACAAAACAGTTGATTGTTTGGTTACTATACTAATTAGGTTCCAAAAATCTTGTTGAATATATACAGTCAGTTTCATTATTTACTTAATTTTGTAACATCATATCAATTTGTGAGTCTCGAGATTTCTTTACATAAATATAGAACGTCACATAAAATAGATTCTTGTTAAAAAATGATAACAAGTGTCTTCATCAAAGAGATTGGGTTCGCAACGATTTAAACACATTTCTAGAAATAAATTGCGAATAACCATAATAATACAATCTATTCCTTCTATTAACAGTTAAGTAGTTATGGCTAAAATAAGAACGTAAGCAAGAAAACAACCATACGAAAAACTCTTGAAAAGATAAAGAAGTACATACACAATAAAAAACAAAACAAACCCCCTCTAAACTGAAAGTTACACCGTTATACGGGCCAGTAGCTTGTCCCTACTGTGGCCCCCGAACTGAGTTTCCTCCAACATTGAAATGGGGATGCCAACGGTACCCATTTTCAGAACAAGCTCAGCCTCCTCCATAGTCCACACCTTTGTAGTAAAACGTAATGGGAATGGCTGTAAAAATAATGCCAACAAAATGAAATTAACCTGTATAAACGGAAATATTTAGTAGTTTTTAAACCACCTACCAAAGAACTGTCGCTGGATGATGTCAATGCTCTTTCCAATGAAAATTCCACACTGAATGTGTTTTCTAAGTCATTGAGGAGGACACACGCCAAAGACACAGATTGATTGATCTCGTTCCGTTGCCCGACTAGCATAATTAAGGGGGATTCAGGAAGACTTAGGCAACCATAAAAACCAAACAAGATGCAAGATTGGGATGGAATGCTTCCTTTCCCCTTTGCTTTCCTGAAGAGATCCGTCAAAAAGGTCACTGGTGGGCGAAAACACCAGCTCCCACTGGAAGTCAGTTGAAGGGGCAGCTGATGCTCGATTCCAAAATGGGAAATCACCTCTTCCTTCGAAAAGCGACCGGGTTTAAAGTCGCATGGGTTGAATAGCGTGGTGCAAATTGATCGCAAGTCTGGACTGCAAAATATCCAGTTGAATGCTTATTACCAAAAGGGCTATTTCAATGGGAATGGTGGAGGTTTAAAGATTTACTTGTAATCGCAGGATTTGACATGACTGTAAGCTTTCTTGCTGTAGAACCGATTCTGCATCCTTTGTCGTAGAATTTGCATTGGTAATGGCCGGATCGAAATTGTTTCATTGTGTGTACTATTTATATCAAGTTCGTTCTAACAAAGGAGTGTAGTTTCAATTTTTCAATCAAGTCACTTTTTTAAATTTAATTGAGTACGCTTCTTACTAAATATACCATGTGAATATTTTCCTTCCATCAGTCGTGGAACAGAAATGTGAATGTAAATGCTGAGAAAAGCAATGTACGATCAACCTCTGCTCGAGTAGATTATGCTCTGTAAATCCTTTCCAGCTTTATTGAACTTTCTATGGGATTCTACAATGTAATGCTAAGCGTGTTGGTGTTTTCTCCTTTGTTCGGTTTACAGGCAGCTGAAGCCCGAAGCATGGATTTTAATAAGTTATTGCATGTAGCTTCCAACAGTCTATGCATTTACCTTAATGTTATTCGGGCTTTCAAAGCCCACTATGGGATTCCTACTCTTTGCTATGTAGATGTTGATGGCTGGTTCTGAAATTCATGAACTTAACTTCGATTTTTTTTGTATATAACACGTAATATCAAAGCTACTTTAACGGTAAGACCACCCAAACAATATTTTGGTAACACAAAAATTACAAATGACAGAGAAAAATCTTATTGATAAATTATTAGGTGAAATCAATCATTATACTTGGAAATATGTATGCAACATGAGAATACACCACATTGAATTATACGAATTATTTCTCCTTCTTCATCTCATTACAGCAATAGGTTCTATATAATACAAACAGTGTAAAAAAGACAGCTGCATAATAATGAGACTGTACTTGATGATAACAAAATCTGATTGATTATGATTGAAAGCATCCTCCTCCTGACGTCCTGGTAGCAGAAGCGTTAGAGTCCGTCCAGGAAAATTTTCACTGTTATTTCATCACCATGAAAAGAGTAGGATAAGTGAAGTTTATTTCCGTTAGGCTTTCATTGTGTGTTTAAAATTTTAAAATAATTAATACTACATAATAACAATGTTATCAAGCAATACACATTAGCTCCATTCAACACACATTACAAATACAAACGGTTACATTGGATATTCATCGTTTATTAATAAATTATTACACGAGTATGAAAACATTTAGCATTAACACATATCGACAGATTGTTGCAAGCTGATAACAAAACATTTATAAACGGTTGAAAACAATCTTTTAACTCGATGACAATGATTGGTTTGATTTTGCAGTATCTTCAATGCGAATTTTTAGAAGTAGTTAGATACTCGGGTAAATCTCAACATTGAGGCTGTCTCCACTTTCCCCAAACTGACTGTCTTTCAGCAAATCCAGTGAAATTGTGACTGGACTTTGGTTTATCACGTAGGGTGCTTCCTGGAGAGTATACACTTTTAATGTCCAAAGCATGGGAAAATGCTGTAACAACAATAAGTTGCACAATTAAACATGGTATTTTGTAATCTCTTTGAATGAGCTCTCACTGAAATTTAAACGAGTTACCTTGATTGCCAAGTCTCTTGGAGGATTCCTACTCGAGTGTGCTTGCAAGGAACTTTGTTGAGACGAAGCTGAGTAATTTTTATTGAGGACGAATTCAACCCTATAATTCGCTGGAGACGGAAACTGCTTTGATTCCCAGATTTTAATGCAAACAAAGGACAAGTAGCCAACTGGTTTGTTAACGATTCCAGAGACGAGGAATAGCGGTTTACTTCCGCAATAATCCTCGCTCACTAACAGGTTTATACGAGAGTAGGTTGTAATAATTGGAGACTCGGCTTCTCGCTGTGTATTCAAAAGATTCATCAGAAAATCTCCCCCGATCCGTGTTTTCAAATCGGTTTTAAACTCAAACGTAGTTTGGTGTACGTCTTTGATATGGTCAATCACATGATTCTTCGAAAGGGAACCTCTGTAGTTGCAACCTGGATCACCAAGTTTCTCGCACAGAGGAAATAGTTCTGGGCTACAATATAATAGAATCGTTGAAACGTTAGACCTTTAAAACAAATTAATTGATTGGATATTAAATTATGTAAAGAGGCTTACTTGAAATGACAGGAGTTGGAATGCATTCTAATATATCTTCGCTCCATAACATGACGACAACCTTCGTCTTTGAATTTGCACTCAAAATTTTGAATATCTAATATCTCCTCAAGAACCCTACACCTTATCTGCGGGTACGTAAAAGGAATCCTGCACTGGGGGCAGAGACCTCCCTCCACCTTGAAAACACAAGAGTCGCATATAAAATGACCTGCAGTACACTGGTATATCCATCCAGACGGCACTTCAGTACAGATGGGGCAATGTCGGAATTGTTCCATTTCGCTAATTAGCAAATTTTATAGTAAAATCCTATCAGTATTTTTAGAAATTTCAATTTTTCTCGCTCTACACGTTTGTTTAAACTTCACAGCACACAATTACAAGTGCATACTCTCTGTAATAGTTGCACGCCAGCAGAAGCAAAGAAATTATATATTTCAGGATATCTTGAATGGGTTTGTATACAAAAGGCCGAAGTTGGATTCATACGACATACACGTGGAATTCTGTTCTGCATTGTTCATGCACAACGGTGTACAACTCTCATTTCAGCTATTCAGTATACACTACGCGAAGAGAAAAAATCCTTATGAATATTTAGGACTGCATTACACGTTGATTTTCGTTGTATTATATATGATGTTTCTAGCTTAGCAAGACTGTTTTGAGGGCTCACGAAATGGACTGATCTGTCAGCAGCATCCCACAACGTGTTTCAAACTACCTAAAGTCCCATCTTTCTCCCTTGCTTATAGAAAACAAATACTGATACACTCATAGTTCACATGAGGATGGATTTTTATACACTAAATATATTCTGACGGAGAGCTGAGTGGATTGACATCGGTTACAGCAGAAATTATAACAATAACCCCTTAATAAACACTAGAATTATTCCTTCCTTCAAAAACTCAACCCTTTTGAAATGTCAGAAAAATAAAACGTCAAAAAGTACCTTCAAACTACATACCTCAGATTCAACATGAAAAGTTACATGAGCCTGTGTAACATTTCCGATATATACAACAAACACTATACCCATCTTGATTGATTTACATTGGCTTCGACAAACAATCGAAAGTTTTAGCCATGGTTTCACATTTATATTGGAAGCAACAACCAATGTGTTTTGTAGTATGACACGAGACAGGAATAGAAAAATGAGCCTGTTCATGTTGAGATGCATCTCAACATGAATCTAGAAGCTGCAAACTGAAACTCAATTCTTCATTCAAGTCGAGATTACTATGCACACACTATTAATGACTTTCAATCCAGTTCACAGACCTGCTTACGAAAGAAATGTAGCGATGCCTCTGCGTAGACTTAGTAAAATCAATTTTATTTATAGAAATAGAAATAAGAATAATTAGGATTACCATAAATGATTATAAATATTTTCAAATGATCCCCCTATTAATTCCTAATGAGAATAAAAATAAAAATGGTTATTGTAAAGCAGATTTAGCCTTTGTGATTCGCTTTTATTAAATCTATATGACTTGATTTGTAATCATCCTTCGACATAAATAAGGATGAGATGTAAGCATAATAAGTATAAATTACACCAAAATTTGTGTAAAACAACAGTATTTAATATTTTTGTCTCTCTAGGCTTGCATTCTTAGTCCTACCTCCCACATTTCTAACAACATTATTATTTTATCATTAAAGTTCACATAAGGAGTTCACATTTGTAAGCATCATTATACTCTATTATAACTTAATGGCTTCATTCTAAGGTTTGAAAACAAAACAGTTGATTGTTTGGTGACTCTACTGATTAGTTTCCAAAATGTTTTGTTTTGAATATCGTTAAAAAGACTATAAACAGTCAGTTCTGTTGCTTACTTAATTTTTCAACACCATCATATCATTTTGTAAGTCTCATGATGTCTTTATATAAATGATAAACAATACAAGAGGCATAAATATAAAACGTCCCGTAAAATAAATTTTTATGCTAGTTTTTGATATCACAACATGGTAATGGTGAAACGTAACTCGTCTTTCATTTCACAATTTTAAAAATGCAGCAAATATCTTATGCGACTATTAAAGGCTCGTCGTCGGAGAATCCTCTGATAACTGGGGAATCTTGTTCGTCTGTTAAAAATCACAAATGAGGATTAGCACGAAAACTATAAATCAAAATTATTATTTAAAAAATTTATACTTACCGACGGTTTGATTGAAAGAAGCAGCTCCCGAATGTGAACTGTAATGGGAGCTAGCAAAATTGAGGAATGAGGTTTGAAGCCTTTTATGCCTCACAACAATAATTCCCAATAGAGCAACCAAGAGAACAATCACAATCAAAACAGAGATGGTAATAGCCAGAGCACTACTTCCGGGAATGACTACGATTGGTGATGCTCCCCCAGCTCGTTGAACCAAGATGGGAGTTGATCGTGGGGAGAGCAATCCCTCGTGATCTCGAACCCGAACCGCAACATAATATATTCCATCGTCGTGGATCTCCTCAAACTTGAAACTGGTTTCCTTTGTTTCATATTGTTTAGCGTTGGTGAAGCCTAAGTCTTTGCTCAATTCCACAACATAAGATTCTCTGGAGGATAACAAAACAACGAAGCATATGAATTATAAACAATTCACATCTAAAGAACAAAACAATTAGATTACACGTTTAAATACCACTTACTCTCCTTTCTTTTTAACTAGCAGAGGAAGTTTTGGTTGCTGCCAGTATATCGTAAGTGGTATGCATTGAGAACACTCTAGAATCTTTTCTGGGAATGGGATAGCTGGACCATCAAAATACACTGGAGCAGATGGCTTTCCACCTTCAATGTTTGTAGAAACGGTCAACCTTGAAAAAAGAAACGAATAAACATTAAAATACACGATTCCATGAAAAATCTCAAGATTACTTTTGAACTTACCTATAACTTCCACCATATTGAAGATCGAGCATGTGGTAAAGGTTGGGACGGATAGAGTAAGAAACATTACTCACTCCATAAGTGCGACCCTGCGTTGTTTCCTCGAGTGTTATCTGAAATAAACGAAACATAATAATAATAAAATACACACTAAAAATAATTTTAAAACATTAAAATACAATAAATCAGACATACATTGTATCCAATCGCCTTTTCCATAATGCTACATGGAGCATCAAATGAAACTTTTACTCTGATCCCCTTAGTTTCTCCATCTGAGCCTTCTGGGGCCACACGAACATTTTTCGGTGAAGAGAATTTATTCATCTTAATCAATAACTGAGCTGGTGACTCTGTCAGTGGTCCAACCACACCATTATCAGTTATTAAACCTACGTCAAACAAATAGTTTTCACAAGCTTC